>CM062845.1:51656334-51689567 GCA_031772225.1 Eubasilissa splendida
AAACATTTAACGCATTTAACTCTTACATTTACAATCGACCTACGATTTTTGCAATACAATACCCTAGTTGCTATTAGGTGTAGTTCATGAGTGTGTAAAATATTGAGGCTGTACGTCTTTAAATAACTTCAGTATTTGAAACTATAGCTAAAAACATTTACCCATTTATCTCCTACGTTTATGAAACAAACTAAAATTTTTGGAATTAATAAGTTGCTACTAGGTGTAGGTCACGAGTGTGCAAAATATTTCTTTTGTACGTCTCTAAGTAACTGTAGAATTTCAATCTATAACCAAAAACATTTAACGCATTTAACTCTTACATTTACAATCGACCTTCAATTTTTGCAATACCCTTGTTGCTATTAGGTGTAGTTCATGAGTGTGTAAAATATTGATCCTGTACGTCTTTAAATAACTTCAGTATTTGAAACTATAGCTAAAAACATTTACCCATTTATCTCCTACGTTTATGAAACAAACTAAAATTTTTGGAATTAATTAGTTGCTACTAGGTGTAGGTCACGAGTGTGCAAAATATTTCTTTCGTACGTCTCTAAGTAACTGTAGAATTTCAATCTATAGCCAAAAACATTTAACGCATTTAACTCCAACATTTACAATCGTTCCTACAATTTTTGCAATACCCTAGTTGCTATTAGGTGTAGTTCATGAGTGTGTAAAATATTGAGGCTGTACATCTTTAAATAACTTCAGTATTTGAAACTATAGCTAAAAACATTTACCCATTTATCTCCTACGTTTATGAAACAAACTAAAATTTTTGGAATTAATAAGTTGCTACTAGGTGTAGGTCACGAGTGTGCAAAATATTTCTTTTGTACGTCTCTAAGTAACTGTAGAATTTCAATCTATAACCAAAAACATTTAACGTATTTAACTCTTACATTTACAATCGACCTTCAATTTTTGCAATACAATACCCTAGTTGCTATTAGGTGTAGTTCATGAGTGTGTAAAATATTGAGGCTGTACGTCTTTAAATAACTTCAGTATTTGAAACTATAGCTAAAAACATTTACCCATTTATCTCCTACGTTTATGAAACAAACTAAAATTTTTGGAATTAATAAGTTGCTACTAGGTGTAGGTCACGAGTGTGCAAAATATTTCTTTTGTACGTCTCTAAGTAACTGTAGAATTTCAATCTATAACCAAAAACATTTAACGTATTTAACTCTTACATTTACAATCGACCTTCAATTTTTGCAATACAATACCCTAGTTGCTATTAGGTGTAGTTCATGAGTGTGTAAAATATTGAGGCTGTACGTCTTTAAATAACTTCAGTATTTGAAACTATAGCTAAAAACATTTACCCATTTATCTCCTACGTTTATGAAACAAACTAAAATTTTTGGAATTAATTAGTTGCTACTAGGTGTAGGTCACGAGTGTGCAAAATATTTCTTTCGTACGTCTCTAAGTAACTGTAGAATTTCAATCTATAGCCAAAAACATTTAACGCATTTAACTCCTACATTTACAATCGTTCCTACAATTTTTGCAATACCCTAGTTGCTATTAGGTGTAGTTCATGAGTGTGTAAAATATTGAGGCTGTACGTCTTTAAATAACTTCAGTATTTGAAACTATAGCTAAAAACATTTACCCATTTATCTCCTACGTTTATGAAACAAACTAAAATTTTTGGAATTAATAAGTTGCTACTAGGTGTAGGTCACGAGTGTGCAAAATATTTCTTTCGTACGTCTCTAAGTAACTGTAGAATTTCAATCTATAGTCAAAAACATTTAACGCATTTAACTCCTACATTTACAATCGTTCCTACAATTTTTGCAATACCCTAGTTGCTATTAGGTGTAGTTCATGAGTGTGTAAAATATTGAGGCTGTACGTCTTTAAATAACTTCAGTATTTGAAACTATAGCTAAAAACATTTACCCATTTATCTCCTACGTTAATGAAATAAACTAAAATTTTTGGAATTAATTAGTTGCTACTAGGTGTAGGTCACGAGTGTGCAAAATATTTCTTTTGTACGTCTCTAAGTAACTGTAGAATTTCAATCTATAACCAAAAACATTAAACGCATTTAACTCTTACATTTACAATCGACCTTCAATTTTTGCAATACCCTAGTTGCTATTAGGTGTAGTTCATGCGTGTGTAAAATATTGATCCTGTACGTCTTTAAATAACTTCAGTATTTGAAACTATAGCTAAAAACATTTACCCATTTATCTCCTACGTTTATGAAACAAACTAAAATTTTTGGAATTAATAAGTTGCTACTAGGTGTAGGTCACGAGTGTGCAAAATATTTCTTTTGTACGTCTCTAAGTAACTGTAGAATTTCAATCTATAACCAAAAACATTTAACGTATTTAACTCTTACATTTACAATCGACCTTCAATTTTTGCAATACAATACCCTAGTTGCTATTAGGTGTAGTTCATGAGTGTGTAAAATATTGAGGCTGTACGTCTTTAAATAACTTCAGTATTTGAAACTATAGCTAAAAACATTTACCCATTTATCTCCTACGTTTATGAAACAAACTAAAATTTTTGGAATTAATAAGTTGCTACTAGGTGTAGGTCACGAGTGTGCAAAATATTTCTTTTGTACGTCTCTAAGTAACTGTAGAATTTCAATCTATAACCAAAAACATTTAACGTATTTAACTCTTACATTTACAATCGACCTTCAATTTTTGCAATACAATACCCTAGTTGCTATTAGGTGTAGTTCATGAGTGTGTAAAATATTGAGGCTGTACGTCTTTAAATAACTTCAGTATTTGAAACTATAGCTAAAAACATTTACCCATTTATCTCCTACGTTTATGAAACAAACTAAAATTTTTGGAATTAATTAGTTGCTACTAGGTGTAGGTCACGAGTGTGCAAAATATTTCTTTCGTACGTCTCTAAGTAACTGTAGAATTTCAATCTATAGCCAAAAACATTTAACGCATTTAACTCCTACATTTACAATCGTTCCTACAATTTTTGCAATACCCTAGTTGCTATTAGGTGTAGTTCATGAGTGTGTAAAATATTGAGGCTGTACGTCTTTAAATAACTTCAGTATTTGAAACTATAGCTAAAAACATTTACCCATTTATCTCCTACGTTTATGAAACAAACTAAAATTTTTGGAATTAATAAGTTGCTACTAGGTGTAGGTCACGAGTGTGCAAAATATTTCTTTCGTACGTCTCTAAGTAACTGTAGAATTTCAATCTATAGTTAAAAACATTTAACGCATTTAACTCCTACATTTACAATCGTTCCTACAATTTTTGCAATACCCTAGTTGCTATTAGGTGTAGTTCATGAGTGTGTAAAATATTGAGGCTGTACGTCTTTAAATAACTTCAGTATTTGAAACTATAGCTAAAAACATTTACCCATTTATCTCCTACGTTAATGAAATAAACTAAAATTTTTGGAATTAATTAGTTGCTACTAGGTGTAGGTCACGAGTGTGCAAAATATTTCTTTTGTACGTCTCTAAGTAACTGTAGAATTTCAATCTATAACCAAAAACATTAAACGCATTTAACTCTTACATTTACAATCGACCTTCAATTTTTGCAATACCCTAGTTGCTATTAGGTGTAGTTCATGCGTGTGTAAAATATTGATGCTGTACGTCTTTAAATAACTTCAGTATTTGAAACTATAGCTAAAAACATTTACCCATTTATCTCCTACGTTTATGAAACAAACTAAAATTTTTGGAATTAATAAGTTGCTACTAGGTGTAGGTCACGAGTGGGCAAAATATTTCTTTCGTACGTCTCTAAGTAACTGTAGAATTTCAATCTATAACCAAATACATTTAACGCATTTAACTCTTACATTTACAATCGACCTACAATTTTTGCAATACAATACCCTAGTTGCTATTAGGTGTAGTTCATGAGTGTGTAAAATATTGAGGCTGTACGTCTTTAAATAACTTCAGTATTTGAAACTATAGCTTAAAACATTTACCCATTTATCTCCTACGTTTATGAAACAAACTAAAATTTTTGGAATTAATAAGTTGCTACTAGGTGTAGGTCACGAGTGTGCAAAATATTTCTTTTGTACGTCTCTAAGTAACTGTAGAATTTCAATCTATAACCAAAAACATTAAACGCATTTAACTCTTACATTTACAATCGACCTTCAATTTTTGCAATACCCTAGTTGCTATTAGGTGTAGTTCATGAGTGTGTAAAATATTGATCCTGTACGTCTTTAAATAACTTCAGTATTTGAAACTATAGCTAAAAACATTTACCCATTTATCTCCTACGTTTATGAAACAAACTAAAATTTTTGGAATTAATAAGTTGCTACTAGGTGTAGGTCACGAGTGTGCAAAATATTTCTTTCGTACGTCTCTAAGTAACTGTAGAATTTCAATCTATAGCCAAAAACATTTAACGCATTTAACTCCTACATTTACAATTGTTCCTATAATTTTTGCAATACCCTAGTTGCTATTAGGTGTAGTTCATGAGTGTGTAAAATATTGAGGCTGTACGTCTTTAAATAACTTCAGTATTTGAAACTATAGCTAAAAACATTTACCCATTTATCTCCTACGTTTATGAAACAAACTAAAATTTTTGGAATTAATAAGTTGCTACTAGGTGTAGGTCACGAGTGTGCAAATTATTTCTTTCGTACGTCTCTAAGTAACTGTAGAATTTCAATCTATAGCCAAAAACATTTAACGCATTTAACTCTTACATTTACAATCGACCTTCAATTTTTGCAATACAATACCCTAGTTGCTATTAGGTGTAGTTCATGAGTGTGTAAAATATTGATCCTGTACGTCTTTAAATAACTTCAGTATTTAAAACTATAGCTAAAAACATTTACCCATTTATCTACTACGTTTATGAAATAAACTAAAATTTTTGGAATTAATTAGTTGCTATTAGGTGTAGTTCATGAGTGTGTAAAATATTGAGGCTGTACGTCTTTAAATAACTTCAGTATTTGAAACTATAGCTAAAAACATTTACCCATTTATCTCCTACGTTCATGAAACAAACTAAAATTTTTGGAATTAATAAGTTGCTACTAGGTGTAGGTCACGAGTGTGCAAAATATTTCTTTCGTACGTCTCTAAGTAACTGTAGAATTTCAATCTATAACCAAAAACATTAAACGCATTTAACTCTTACATTTACAATCGACCTACAATTTTTGCAATACAATACCCTAGTTGCTATTAGGTGTAGTTCATGAGTGTGTAAAATATTGAGGCTGTACGTCTTTAAATAACTTCAGTATTTGAAACTATAGCTAAAAACATTTACCCATTTATCTCCTACGTTTATGAAACAAACTAAAATTTTTGGAATTAATAAGTTGCTACTAGGTGTAGGTCACGAGTGTGCAAAATATTTCTTTCGTACGTCTCTAAGTAACTGTAGAATTTCAATCTATAGCCAAAAACATTTAACGCATTTAACTCTTACATTTACAATCGACCTACGATTTTTGCAATACAATACCCTAGTTGCTATTAGGTGTAGTTCATGAGTGTGTAAAATATTGAGGCTGTACGTCTTTAAATAACTTCAGTATTTGAAACTATAGCTAAAAACATTTACCCATTTATCTCCTACGTTTATGAAACAAACTAAAATTTTTGGAATTAATAAGTTGCTACTAGGTGTAGGTCACGAGTGTGCAAAATATTTCTTTTGTACGTCTCTAAGTAACTGTAGAATTTCAATCTATAACCAAAAACATTTAACGCATTTAACTCTTACATTTACAATCGACCTTCAATTTTTGCAATACCCTAGTTGCTATTAGGTGTAGTTCATGAGTGTGTAAAATATTGATCCTGTACGTCTTTAAATAACTTCAGTATTTGAAACTATAGCTAAAAACATTTACCCATTTATCTCCTACGTTTATGAAACAAACTAAAATTTTTGGAATTAATTAGTTGCTACTAGGTGTAGGTCACGAGTGTGCAAAATATTTCTTTCGTACGTCTCTAAGTAACTGTAGAATTTCAATCTATAGCCAAAAACATTTAACGCATTTAACTCCAACATTTACAATCGTTCCTACAATTTTTGCAATACCCTAGTTGCTATTAGGTGTAGTTCATGAGTGTGTAAAATATTGAGGCTGTACATCTTTAAATAACTTCAGTATTTGAAACTATAGCTAAAAACATTTACCCATTTATCTCCTACGTTTATGAAACAAACTAAAATTTTTGGAATTAATAAGTTGCTACTAGGTGTAGGTCACGAGTGTGCAAAATATTTCTTTTGTACGTCTCTAAGTAACTGTAGAATTTCAATCTATAACCAAAAACATTTAACGTATTTAACTCTTACATTTACAATCGACCTTCAATTTTTGCAATACAATACCCTAGTTGCTATTAGGTGTAGTTCATGAGTGTGTAAAATATTGAGGCTGTACGTCTTTAAATAACTTCAGTATTTGAAACTATAGCTAAAAACATTTACCCATTTATCTCCTACGTTTATGAAACAAACTAAAATTTTTGGAATTAATAAGTTGCTACTAGGTGTAGGTCACGAGTGTGCAAAATATTTCTTTTGTACGTCTCTAAGTAACTGTAGAATTTCAATCTATAACCAAAAACATTTAACGTATTTAACTCTTACATTTACAATCGACCTTCAATTTTTGCAATACAATACCCTAGTTGCTATTAGGTGTAGTTCATGAGTGTGTAAAATATTGAGGCTGTACGTCTTTAAATAACTTCAGTATTTGAAACTATAGCTAAAAACATTTACCCATTTATCTCCTACGTTTATGAAACAAACTAAAATTTTTGGAATTAATTAGTTGCTACTAGGTGTAGGTCACGAGTGTGCAAAATATTTCTTTCGTACGTCTCTAAGTAACTGTAGAATTTCAATCTATAGCCAAAAACATTTAACGCATTTAACTCCTACATTTACAATCGTTCCTACAATTTTTGCAATACCCTAGTTGCTATTAGGTGTAGTTCATGAGTGTGTAAAATATTGAGGCTGTACGTCTTTAAATAACTTCAGTATTTGAAACTATAGCTAAAAACATTTACCCATTTATCTCCTACGTTTATGAAACAAACTAAAATTTTTGGAATTAATAAGTTGCTACTAGGTGTAGGTCACGAGTGTGCAAAATATTTCTTTCGTACGTCTCTAAGTAACTGTAGAATTTCAATCTATAGTTAAAAACATTTAACGCATTTAACTCCTACATTTACAATCGTTCCTACAATTTTTGCAATACCCTAGTTGCTATTAGGTGTAGTTCATGAGTGTGTAAAATATTGAGGCTGTACGTCTTTAAATAACTTCAGTATTTGAAACTATAGCTAAAAACATTTACCCATTTATCTCCTACGTTAATGAAATAAACTAAAATTTTTGGAATTATTTAGTTGCTACTAGGTGTAGGTCACGAGTGTGCAAAATATTTCTTTTGTACGTCTCTAAGTAACTGTAGAATTTCAATCTATAACCAAAAACATTAAACGCATTTAACTCTTACATTTACAATCGACCTTCAATTTTTGCAATACCCTAGTTGCTATTAGGTGTAGTTCATGCGTGTGTAAAATATTGATCCTGTACGTCTTTAAATAACTTCAGTATTTGAAACTATAGCTAAAAACATTTACCCATTTATCTCCTACGTTTATGAAACAAACTAAAATTTTTGGAATTAATAAGTTGCTACTAGGTGTAGGTCACGAGTGGGCAAAATATTTCTTTCGTACGTCTCTAAGTAACTGTAGAATTTCAATCTATAACCAAATACATTTAACGCATTTAACTCTTACATTTACAATCGACCTACAATTTTTGCAATACAATACCCTAGTTGCTATTAGGTGTAGTTCATGAGTGTGTAAAATATTGAGGCTGTACGTCTTTAAATAACTTCAGTATTTGAAACTATAGCTAAAAACATTTACCCATTTATCTCCTACGTTTATGAAACAAACTAAAATTTTTGGAATTAATAAGTTGCTACTAGGTGTAGGTCACGAGTGTGCAAAATATTTCTTTTGTACGTCTCTAAGTAACTGTAGAATTTCAATCTATAACCAAAAACATTAAACGCATTTAACTCTTACATTTACAATCGACCTTCAATTTTTGCAATACCCTAGTTGCTATTAGGTGTAGTTCATGAGTGTGTAAAATATTGATCCTGTACGTCTTTAAATAACTTCAGTATTTGAAACTATAGCTAAAAACATTTACCCATTTATCTCCTACGTTTATGAAACAAACTAAAATTTTTGGAATTAATAAGTTGCTACTAGGTGTAGGTCACGAGTGTGCAAAATATTTCTTTCGTACGTCTCTAAGTAACTGTAGAATTTCAATCTATAGCCAAAAACATTTAACGCATTTAACTCCTACATTTACAATTGTTCCTACAATTTTTGCAATACCCTAGTTGCTATTAGGTGTAGTTCATGAGTGTGTAAAATATTGAGGCTGTACGTCTTTAAATAACTTCAGTATTTGAAACTATAGCTAAAAACATTTACCCATTTATCTCCTACGTTTATGAAACAAACTAAAATTTTTGGAATTAATAAGTTGCTACTAGGTGTAGGTCACGAGTGTGCAAAATATTTCTTTTGTACGTCTCTAAGTAACTGTAGAATTTCAATCTATAACCAAAAACATTTAACGCATTTAACTCTTACATTTACAATCGACCTTCAATTTTTGCAATACAATACCCTAGTTGCTATTAGGTGTAGTTCATGAGTGTGTAAAATATTGATCCTGTACGTCTTTAAATAACTTCAGTATTTAAAACTATAGCTAAAAACATTTACCCATTTATCTACTACGTTTATGAAATAAACTAAAATTTTTGGAATTAATTAGTTGCTATTAGGTGTAGTTCATGAGTGTGTAAAATATTGAGGCTGTACGTCTTTAAATAACTTCAGTATTTGAAACTATAGCTAAAAACATTTACCCATTTATCTCCTACGTTCATGAAACAAACTAAAATTTTTGGAATTAATAAGTTGCTACTAGGTGTAGGTCACGAGTGTGCAAAATATTTCTTTCGTACGTCTCTAAGTAACTGTAGAATTTCAATCTATAGCCAAAAACATTTAACGCATTTAACTCTTACATTTACAATCGTTCCTACAATTTTTGCAATACCCTAGTTGCTATTAGGTGTAGTTCATGAGTGTGTAAAATATTGAGGCTGTACGTCTTTAAATAACTTCAGTATTTGAAACTATAGCTAAAAACATTTACCCATTTATCTCCTACGTTTATGAAACAAACTAAAATTTTTGGAATTAATAAGTTGCTACTAGGTGTAGGTCACGAGTGTGCAAAATATTTCTTTCGTACGTCTCTAAGTAACTGTAGAATTTCAATCTATAGCCAAAAACATTTAACGCATTTAACTCTTACATTTACAATCGACCTACAATTTTTGCAATACCCTAGTTGCTATTAGGTGTAGTTCATGAGTGTGTAAAATATTGAGGCTGTACGTCTTTAAATAACTTCAGTATTTGAAACTATAGCTAAAAACATTTACCCATTTATCTCCTACGTTTATGAAACAAACTAAAATTTTTGGAATTAATAAGTTGCTACTAGGTGTAGGTCACGAGTGTGCAAAATATTTCTTTCGTACGTCTCTAAGTAACTGTAGAATTTCAATCTATAGCCAAAAACATTTAACGCATTTAACTCCTACATTTACAATCGACCTACAATTTTTGCAATACCCTAGTTGCTATTAGGTGTAGTTCATGAGTGTGTAAAATATTGAGGCTGTACGTCTTTAAATAACTTCAGTATTTGAAACTATAGCTAAAAACATTTACCCATTTATCTCCTACGTTTATGAAACAAACTAAAATTTTTGGAATTAATAAGTTGCTACTAGGTGTAGGTCACGAGTGTGCAAAATATTTCTTTCGTACGTCTCTAAGTAACTGTAGAATTTCAATCTATAACCAAAAACATTTAACGCATTTAACTCTTACATTTACAATCGACCTACAATTTTTGCAATACAATACCCTAGTTGCTATTAGGTGTAGTTCATGAGTGTGTAAAATATTGAGGCTGTACGTCTTTAAATAACTTCAGTATTTGAAACTATAGCTAAAACATTTACCCATTTATCTCCTACGTTTATGAAACAAACTAAAATTTTTGGAATTAATAAGTTGCTACTAGGTGTAGGTCACGAGTGTGCAAAATATTTCTTTTGTACGTCTCTAAGTAACTGTAGAATTTCAATCTATAACCAAAAACATTTAACGCATTTAACTCTTACATTTACAATCGACCTTCAATTTTTGCAATACCCTAGTTGCTATTAGGTGTAGTTCATGAGTGTGTAAAATATTGAGGCTGTACGTCTTTAAATAACTTCAGTATTTGAAACTATAGCTAAAAACATTTACCCATTTATCTCCTACGTTTATGAAACAAACTAAAATTTTTGGAATTAATAAGTTGCTACTAGGTGTAGGTCACGAGTGTGCAAAATATTTCTTTCGTACGTCTCTAAGTAACTGTAGAATTTCAATCTATAACCAAAAACATTTAACGCATTTAACTCTTACATTTACAATCGACCTACAATTTTTGCAATACAATACCCTAGTTGCTATTAGGTGTAGTTCATGAGTGTGTAAAATATTGAGGCTGTACGTCTTTAAATAACTTCAGTATTTGAAACTATAGCTAAAAACATTTACCCATTTATCTCCTACGTTTATGAAACAAACTAAAATTTTTGGAATTAATAAGTTGCTACTAGGTGTAGGTCACGAGTGTGCAAAATATTTCTTTCGTACGTCTCTAAGTAACTGTAGAATTTCAATCTATAACCAAAAACATTTAACGCATTTAACTCTTACATTTACAATCGACCTACAATTTTTGCAATACAATACCCTAGTTGCTATTAGGTGTAGTTCATGAGTGTGTAAAATATTGAGGCTGTACGTCTTTAAATAACTTCAGTATTTGAAACTATAGCTAAAAACATTTACCCATTTATCTCCTACGTTTATGAAACAAACTAAAATTTTTGGAATTATATAGTTGCTACTAGGTGTAGGTCACGAGTGTGCAAAATATTTCTTTCGTACGTCTCTAAGTAACTGTAGAATTTCAATCTATAGCCAAAAACATTTAACGCATTTAACTCCTACATTTACAATCGTTCCTACAATTTTTGCAATACCCTAGTTGCTATTAGGTGTAGTTCATGAGTGTGTAAAATATTGAGGCTGTACGTCTTTAAATAACTTCAGTATTTGAAACTATAGCTAAAAACATTTACCCATTTATCTCCTACGTTTATGAAACAAACTAAAATTTTTGGAATTAATAAGTTGCTACTAGGTGTAGGTCACGAGTGTGCAAAATATTTCTTTTGTACGTCTCTAAGTAACTGTAGAATTTCAATCTATAACCAAAAACATTAAACGCATTTAACTCTTACATTTACAATCGACCTTTAATTTTTGCAATACCCTAGTTGCTATTAGGTGTAGTTCATGAGTGTGTAAAATATTGATCCTGTACGTCTTTAAATAACTTCAGTATTTGAAACTATAGCTAAAAACATTTACCCATTTATCTCCTACGTTTATGAAACAAACTAAAATTTTTGGAATTAATTAGTTGCTACTAGGTGTAGGTCACGAGTGTGCAAAATATTTCTTTCGTACGTCTCTAAGTAACTGTAGAATTTCAATCTATAGCCAAAAACATTTAACGCATTTAACTCCTACATTTACAATCGACCTTCAATTTTTGCAATACAATACCCTAGTTGCTATTAGGTGTAGTTCATGAGTGTGTAAAATATTGAGGCTGTACGTCTTTAAATAACTTCAGTATTTGAAACTATAGCTAAAAACATTTACCCATTTATCTCCTACGTTTATGAAACAAACTAAAATTTTTGGAATTAATAAGTTGCTACTAGGTGTAGGTCACGAGTGTGCAAAATATTTCTTTTGTACGTCTCTAAGTAACTGTAGAATTTCAATCTATAACCAAAAACATTTAACGCATTTAACTCTTACATTTACAATCGACCTTCAATTTTTGCAATACAATACCTAGTTGCTATTAGGTGTAGTTCATGAGTGTGTAAAATATTGAGGCTGTACGTCTTTAAATAACTTCAGTATTTGAAACTATAGCTAAAAACATTTACCCATTTATCTCCTACGTTTATGAAACAAACTAAAATTTTTGGAATTAATTAGTTGCTACTAGGTGTAGGTCACGAGTGTGCAAAATATTTCTTTCGTACGTCTCTAAGTAACTGTAGAATTTCAATCTATAGCCAAAAACATTTAACGCATTTAACTCCTACATTTACAATCGACCTTCAATTTTTGCAATACAATACCCTAGTTGCTATTAGGTGTAGTTCATGAGTGTGTAAAATATTGAGGCTGTACGTCTTTAAATAACTTCAGTATTTGAAACTATAGCTAAAAACATTTACCCATTTATCTCCTACGTTTATGAAACAAACTAAAATTTTTGGAATTAATAAGTTGCTACTAGGTGTAGGTCACGAGTGTGCAAAATATTTCTTTCGTACGTCTCTAAGTAACTGTAGAATTTCAATCTATAACCAAAAACATTTAACGCATTTAACTCTTACATTTACAATCGACCTTCAATTTTTGCAATACAATACCCTAGTTGCTATTAGGTGTAGTTCATGAGTGTGTAAAATATTGAGGCTGTACGTCTTTAAATAACTTCAGTATTTGAAACTATAGCTAAAAACATTTACCCATTTATCTCCTACGTTTATGAAACAAACTAAAATTTTTGGAATTAATTAGTTGCTCCTAGGTGTAGGTCACGAGTGTGCAAAATATTTCTTTCGTACGTCTCTAAGTAACTGTAGAATTTCAATCTATAGCCAAAAACATTTAACGCATTTAACTCCTACATTTACAATCGTTCCTACAATTTTTGCAATACCCTAGTTGCTATTAGGTGTAGTTCATGAGTGTGTAAAATATTGAGGCTGTACGTCTTTAAATAACTTCAGTATTTGAAACTATAGCTAAAAACATTTACCCATTTATCTCCTACGTTTATGAAACAAACTAAAATTTTTGGAATTAATTAGTTGCTACTAGGTGTAGGTCACGAGTGTGCAAAATATTTCTTTCGTACGTCTCTAAGTAACTGTAGAATTTCAATCTATAGCCAAAAACATTTAACGCATTTAACTCCTACATTTACAATCGTTCCTACAATTTTTGCAATACCCTAGTTGCTATTAGGTGTAGTTCATGAGTGTGTAAAATATTGAGGCTGTACGTCTTTAAATAACTTCAGTATTTGAAACTATAGCTAAAAACATTTACCCATTTATCTCCTACGTTTATGAAACAAACTAAAATTTTTGGAATTAATAAGTTGCTACTAGGTGTAGGTCACGAGTGTGCAAAATATTTCTTTCGTACGTCTCTAAGTAACTGTAGAATTTCAATCTATAACCAAATACATTTAACGCATTTAACTCTTACATTTACAATCGACCTACAATTTTTGCAATACAATACCTAGTTGCTATTAGGTGTAGTTCATGAGTGTGTAAAATATTGAGGCTGTACGTCTTTAAATAACTTCAGTATTTGAAACTATAGCTTAAAACATTTACCCATTTATCTCCTACGTTTATGAAACAAACTAAAATTTTTGGAATTAATAAGTTGCTACTAGGTGTAGGTCACGAGTGTGCAAAATATTTCTTTTGTACGTCTCTAAGTAACTGTAGAATTTCAATCTATAACCAAAAACATTAAACGCATTTAACTCTTACATTTACAATCGACCTTCAATTTTTGCAATACCCTAGTTGCTATTAGGTGTAGTTCATGAGTGTGTAAAATATTGATCCTGTACGTCTTTAAATAACTTCAGTATTTGAAACTATAGCTAAAAACATTTACCCATTTATCTCCTACGTTTATGAAACAAACTAAAATTTTTGGAATTAATAAGTTGCTACTAGGTGTAGGTCACGAGTGTGCAAAATATTTCTTTCGTACGTCTCTAAGTAACTGTAGAATTTCAATCTATAACCAAAAACATTAAACGCATTTAACTCTTACATTTACAATCGACCTACAATTTTTGCAATACAATACCCTAGTTGCTATTAGGTGTAGTTCATGAGTGTGTAAAATATTGAGGCTGTACGTCTTTAAATAACTTCAGTATTTGAAACTATAGCTAAAAACATTTACCCATTTATCTCCTACGTTTATGAAACAAACTAAAATTTTTGGAATTAATAAGTTGCTACTAGGTGTAGGTCACGAGTGTGCAAAATATTTCTTTCGTACGTCTCTAAGTAACTGTAGAATTTCAATCTATAACCAAAAACATTTAACGCATTTAACTCTTACATTTACAATCGACCTTCAATTTTTGCAATACCCTAGTTGCTATTAGGTGTAGTTCATGAGTGTGTAAAATATTGAGGCTGTACGTCTTTAAATAACTTCAGTATTTGAAACTATAGCTAAAAACATTTACCCATTTATCTCCTACGTTTATGAAACAAACTAAAATTTTTGGAATTAATAAGTTGCTACTAGGTGTAGGTCACGAGTGTGCAAAATATTTCTTTCGTACGTCTCTAAGTAACTGTAGAATTTCAATCTATAACCAAAAACATTTAACGCATTTAACTCTTACATTTACAATCGACCTACAATTTTTGCAATACAATACCCTAGTTGCTATTAGGTGTAGTTCATGAGTGTGTAAAATATTGAGGCTGTACGTCTTTAAATAACTTCAGTATTTGAAACTATAGCTAAAAACATTTACCCATTTATCTCCTACGTTTATGAAACAAACTAAAATTTTTGGAATTAATTAGTTGCTACTAGGTGTAGGTCACGAGTGTGCAAAATATTTCTTTCGTACGTCTCTAAGTAACTGTAGAATTTCAATCTATAGCCAAAAACATTTAACGCATTTAACTCCTACATTTACAATCGTTCCTACAATTTTTGCAATACCCTAGTTGCTATTAGGTGTAGTTCATGAGTGTGTAAAATATTGAGGCTGTACGTCTTTAAATAACTTCAGTATTTGAAACTATAGCTAAAAACATTTACCCATTTATCTCCTACGTTTATGAAACAAACTAAAATTTTTGGAATTAATAAGTTGCTACTAGGTGTAGGTCACGAGTGTGCAAAATATTTCTTTCGTACGTCTCTAAGTAACTGTAGAATTTCAATCTATAACCAAAAACATTAAACGCATTTAACTCTTACATTTACAATCGACCTTCAATTTTTGCAATACCCTAGTTGCTATTAGGTGTAGTTCATGAGTGTGTAAAATATTGATGCTGTACGTCTTTAAATAACTTCAGTATTTGAAACTATAGCTAAAAACATTTACCCATTTATCTCCTACGTTTATGAAACAAACTAAAATTTTTGGAATTAATAAGTTGCTACTAGGTGTAGGTCACGAGTGTGCAAAATATTTCTTTCGTACGTCTCTAAGTAACTGTAGAATTTCAATCTATAGCCAAAAACATTTAACGCATTTAACTCTTACATTTACAATCGACCTTCAATTTTTGCAATACAATACCCTAGTTGCTATTAGGTGTAGTTCATGAGTGTGTAAAATATTGAGGCTGTACGTCTTTAAATAACTTCAGTATTTGAAACTATAGCTAAAAACATTTACCCATTTATCTCCTACGTTTATGAAACAAACTAAAATTTTTGGAATTAATAAGTTGCTACTAGGTGTAGGTCACGAGTGTGCAAAATATTTCTTTTGTACGTCTCTAAGTAACTGTAGAATTTCAATCTATAACCAAAAACATTTAACGCATTTAACTCTTACATTTACAATCGACCTTCAATTTTTGCAATACAATACCTAGTTGCTATTAGGTGTAGTTCATGAGTGTGTAAAATATTGAGGCTGTACGTCTTTAAATAACTTCAGTATTTGAAACTATAGCTAAAAACATTTACCCATTTATCTCCTACGTTTATGAAACAAACTAAAATTTTTGGAATTAATAAGTTGCTACTAGGTGTAGGTCACGAGTGTGCAAAATATTTCTTTCGTACGTCTCTAAGTAACTGTAGAATTTCAATCTATAACCAAAAACATTTAACGCATTTAACTCTTACATTTACAATCGACCTTCAATTTTTGCAATACCCTAGTTGCTATTAGGTGTAGTTCATGAGTGTGTAAAATATTGAGGCTGTACGTCTTTAAATAACTTCAGTATTTGAAACTATAGCTAAAAACATTTACCCATTTATCTCCTACGTTTATGAAACAAACTAAAATTTTTGGAATTAATAAGTTGCTACTAGGTGTAGGTCACGAGTGTGCAAAATATTTCTTTCGTACGTCTCTAAGTAACTGTAGAATTTCAATCTATAGCCAAAAACATTTAACGCATTTAACTCCTACATTTACAATCGTTCCTACAATTTTTGCAATACCCTAGTTGCTATTAGGTGTAGTTCATGAGTGTGTAAAATATTGAGGCTGTACGTCTTTAAATAACTTCAGTATTTGAAACTATAGCTAAAAACATTTACCCATTTATCTCCTACGTTTATGAAACAAACTAAAATTTTTGGAATTAATAAGTTGCTACTAGGTGTAGGTCACGAGTGTGCAAAATATTTCTTTTGTACGTCTCTAAGTAACTGTAGAATTTCAATCTATAACCAAAAACATTTAACGCATTTAACTCTTACATTTACAATCGACCTTCAATTTTTGCAATACAATACCCTAGTTGCTATTAGGTGTAGTTCATGAGTGTGTAAAATATTGATCCTGTACGTCTTTAAATAACTTCAGTATTTAAAACTATAGCTAAAAACATTTACCCATTTATCTACTACGTTTATGAAATAAACTAAAATTTTTGGAATTAATTAGTTGCTATTAGGTGTAGTTCATGAGTGTGTAAAATATTGAGGCTGTACGTCTTTAAATAACTTCAGTATTTGAAACTATAGCTAAAAACATTTACCCATTTATCTCCTACGTTTATGAAACAAACTAAAATTTTTGGAATTAATAAGTTGCTACTAGGTGTAGGTCACGAGTGTGCAAAATATTTCTTTCGTACGTCTCTAAGTAACTGTAGAATTTCAATCTATAACCAAAAACATTTAACGCATTTAACTCTTACATTTACAATCGACCTACAATTTTTGCAATACAATACCTAGTTGCTATTAGGTGTAGTTCATGAGTGTGTAAAATATTGAGGCTGTACGTCTTTAAATAACTTCAGTATTTGAAACTATAGCTAAAAACATTTACCCATTTATCTCCTACGTTTATGAAACAAACTAAAATTTTTGGAATTAATAAGTTGCTACTAGGTGTAGGTCACGAGTGTGCAAAATATTTCTTTCGTACGTCTCTAAGTAACTGTAGAATTTCAATCTATAACCAAAAACATTAAACGCATTTAACTCTTACATTTACAATCGACCTTCAATTTTTGCAATACCCTAGTTGCTATTAGGTGTAGTTCATGAGTGTGTAAAATATTGAGGCTGTACGTCTTTAAATAACTTCAGTATTTGAAACTATAGCTAAAAACATTTACCCATTTATCTCCTACGTTTATGAAACAAACTAAAATTTTTGGAATTAATAAGTTGCTACTAGGTGTAGGTCACGAGTGTGCAAAATATTTCTTTCGTACGTCTCTAAGTAACTGTAGAATTTCAATCTATAACCAAAAACATTTAACGCATTTAACTCTTACATTTACAATCGACCTACAATTTTTGCAATACAATACCCTAGTTGCTATTAGGTGTAGTTCATGAGTGTGTAAAATATTGAGGCTGTACGTCTTTAAATAACTTCAGTATTTGAAACTATAGCTAAAAACATTTACCCATTTATCTCCTACGTTTATGAAACAAACTAAAATTTTTGGAATTAATAAGTTGCTACTAGGTGTAGGTCACGAGTGTGCAAAATATTTCTTTGTACGTCTCTAAGTAACTGTAGAATTTCAATCTATAACCAAAAACATTTAACGCATTTAACTCTTACATTTACAATCGACCTTCAATTTTTGCAATACCCTAGTTGCTATTAGGTGTAGTTCATGAGTGTGTAAAATATTGAGGCTGTACGTCTTTAAATAACTTCAGTATTTGAAACTATAGCTAAAAACATTTACCCATTTATCTCCTACGTTTATGAAACAAACTAAAATTTTTGGAATTAATAAGTTGCTACTAGGTGTAGGTCACGAGTGTGCAAAATATTTCTTTCGTACGTCTCTAAGTAACTGTAGAATTTCAATCTATAGCCAAAAACATTTAACGCATTTAACTCCTACATTTACAATCGTTCCTACAATTTTTGCAATACCCTAGTTGCTATTAGGTGTAGTTCATGAGTGTGTAAAATATTGAGGCTGTACGTCTTTAAATAACTTCAGTATTTGAAACTATAGCTAAAAACATTTACCCATTTATCTCCTACGTTTATGAAACAAACTAAAATTTTTGGAATTAATAAGTTGCTACTAGGTGTAGGTCACGAGTGTGCAAAATATTTCTTTCGTACGTCTCTAAGTAACTGTAGAATTTCAATCTATAACCAAAAACATTTAACGCATTTAACTCTTACATTTACAATCGACCTTCAATTTTTGCAATACCCTAGTTGCTATTAGGTGTAGTTCATGAGTGTGTAAAATATTGAGGCTGTACGTCTTTAAATAACTTCAGTATTTGAAACTATAGCTAAAAACATTTACCCATTTATCTCCTACGTTTATGAAACAAACTAAAATTTTTGGAATTAATAAGTTGCTACTAGGTGTAGGTCACGAGTGTGCAAAATATTTCTTTCGTACGTCTCTAAGTAACTGTAGAATTTCAATCTATAACCAAAAACATTTAACGCATTTAACTCTTACATTTACAATCGACCTACAATTTTTGCAATACAATACCCTAGTTGCTATTAGGTGTAGTTCATGAGTGTGTAAAATATTGAGGCTGTACGTCTTTAAATAACTTCAGTATTTGAAACTATAGCTAAAAACATTTACCCATTTATCTCCTACGTTTATGAAACAAACTAAAATTTTTGGAATTAATAAGTTGCTACTAGGTGTAGGTCACGAGTGTGCAAAATATTTCTTTCGTACGTCTCTAAGTAACTGTAGAATTTCAATCTATAACCAAAAACATTTAACGCATTTAACTCTTACATTTACAATCGACCTTCAATTTTTGCAATACCCTAGTTGCTATTAGGTGTAGTTCATGAGTGTGTAAAATATTGATGCTGTACGTCTTTAAATAACTTCAGTATTTGAAACTATAGCTAAAAACATTTACCCATTTATCTCCTACGTTTATGAAACAAACTAAAATTTTTGGAATTAATAAGTTGCTACTAGGTGTAGGTCACGAGTGTGCAAAATATTTCTTTCGTACGTCTCTAAGTAACTGTAGAATTTCAATCTATAGCCAAAAACATTTAACGCATTTAACTCCTACATTTACAATCGTTCCTACAATTTTTGCAATACCCTAGTTGCTATTAGGTGTAGTTCATGAGTGTGTAAAATATTGAGGCTGTACGTCTTTAAATAACTTCAGTATTTGAAACTATAGCTAAAAACATTTACCCATTTATCTCCTACGTTTATGAAACAAACTAAAATTTTTGGAATTAATAAGTTGCTACTAGGTGTAGGTCACGAGTGTGCAAAATATTTCTTTCGTACGTCTCTAAGTAACTGTAGAATTTCAATCTATAACCAAAAACATTTAACGCATTTAACTCTTACATTTACAATCGACCTTCAATTTTTGCAATACCCTAGTTGCTATTAGGTGTAGTTCATGAGTGTGTAAAATATTGAGGCTGTACGTCTTTAAATAACTTCAGTATTTGAAACTATAGCTAAAAACATTTACCCATTTATCTCCTACGTTTATGAAACAAACTAAAATTTTTGGAATTAATTAAGTTGCTACTAGGTGTAGGTCACGAGTGTGCAAAATATTTCTTTCGTACGTCTCTAAGTAACTGTAGAATTTCAATCTATAGCCAAAAACATTTAACGCATTTAACTCTTACATTTACAATCGACCTTCAATTTTTGCAATACCCTAGTTGCTATTAGGTGTAGTTCATGAGTGTGTAAAATATTGAGGCTGTACGTCTTTAAATAACTTCAGTATTTGAAACTATAGCTAAAAACATTTACCCATTTATCTCCTACGTTTATGAAACAAACTAAAATTTTTGGAATTAATAAGTTGCTACTAGGTGTAGGTCACGAGTGTGCAAAATATTTCTTTCGTACGTCTCTAAGTAACTGTAGAATTTCAATCTATAACCAAAAACATTTAACGCATTTAACTCTTACATTTACAATCGACCTACAATTTTTGCAATACAATACCCTAGTTGCTATTAGGTGTAGTTCATGAGTGTGTAAAATATTGAGGCTGTACGTCTTTAAATAACTTCAGTATTTGAAACTATAGCTAAAAACATTTACCCATTTATCTCCTACGTTTATGAAACAAACTAAAATTTTTGGAATTAATAAGTTGCTACTAGGTGTAGGTCACGAGTGTGCAAAATATTTCTTTCGTACGTCTCTAAGTAACTGTAGAATTTCAATCTATAACCAAAAACATTTAACGCATTTAACTCTTACATTTACAATCGACCTTCAATTTTTGCAATACAATACCCTAGTTGCTATTAGGTGTAGTTCATGAGTGTGTAAAATATTGAGGCTGTACGTCTTTAAATAACTTCAGTATTTGAAACTATAGCTAAAAACATTTACCCATTTATCTCCTACGTTTATGAAACAAACTAAAATTTTTGGAATTAATAAGTTGCTACTAGGTGTAGGTCACGAGTGTGCAAAATATTTCTTTCGTACGTCTCTAAGTAACTGTAGAATTTCAATCTATAGCCAAAAACATTTAACGCATTTAACTCCTACATTTACAATCGACCTACAATTTTTGCAATACCCTAGTTGCTATTAGGTGTAGTTCATGAGTGTGTAAAATATTGAGGCTGTACGTCTTTAAATAACTTCAGTATTTGAAACTATAGCTAAAAACATTTACCCATTTATCTCCTACGTTTATGAAACAAACTAAAATTTTTGGAATTAATAAGTTGCTACTAGGTGTAGGTCACGAGTGTGCAAAATATTTCTTTCGTACGTCTCTAAGTAACTGTAGAATTTCAATCTATAGCCAAAAACATTTAACGCATTTAACTCCTACATTTACAATCGTTCCTACAATTTTTGCAATACCCTAGTTGCTATTAGGTGTAGTTCATGAGTGTGTAAAATATTGAGGCTGTACGTCTTTAAATAACTTCAGTATTTGAAACTATAGCTAAAAACATTTACCCATTTATCTCCTACGTTTATGAAACAAACTAAAATTTTTGGAATTAATAAGTTGCTACTAGGTGTAGGTCACGAGTGTGCAAAATATTTCTTTCGTACGTCTCTAAGTAACTGTAGAATTTCAATCTATAACCAAAAACATTTAACGCATTTAACTCTTACATTTACAATCGACCTACAATTTTTGCATACAATACCCTAGTTGCTATTAGGTGTAGTTCATGAGTGTGTAAAATATTGAGGCTGTACGTCTTTAAATAACTTCAGTATTTGAAACTATAGCTAAAAACATTTACCCATTTATCTCCTACGTTTATGAAACAAACTAAAATTTTTGGAATTAATAAGTTGCTACTAGGTGTAGGTCACGAGTGTGCAAAATATTTCTTTCGTACGTCTCTAAGTAACTGTAGAATTTCAATCTATAACCAAAAACATTTAACGCATTTAACTCTTACATTTACAATCGACCTTCAATTTTTGCAATACCCTAGTTGCTATTAGGTGTAGTTCATGAGTGTGTAAAATATTGAGGCTGTACGTCTTTAAATAACTTCAGTATTTGAAACTATAGCTAAAAACATTTACCCATTTATCTCCTACGTTTATGAAACAAACTAAAATTTTTGGAATTAATAAGTTGCTACTAGGTGTAGGTCACGAGTGTGCAAAATATTTCTTTCGTACGTCTCTAAGTAACTGTAGAATTTCAATCTATAACCAAAAACATTTAACGCATTTAACTCTTACATTTACAATCGACCTACAATTTTTGCAATACAATACCCTAGTTGCTATTAGGTGTAGTTCATGAGTGTGTAAAATATTGAGGCTGTACGTCTTTAAATAACTTCAGTATTTGAAACTATAGCTAAAAACATTTACCCATTTATCTCCTACGTTTATGAAACAAACTAAAATTTTTGGAATTAATAAGTTGCTACTAGGTGTAGGTCACGAGTGTGCAAAATATTTCTTTCGTACGTCTCTAAGTAACTGTAGAATTTCAATCTATAACCAAAAACATTTAACGCATTTAACTCTTACATTTACAATCGACCTTCAATTTTTGCAATACCCTAGTTGCTATTAGGTGTAGTTCATGAGTGTGTAAAATATTGAGGCTGTACGTCTTTAAATAACTTCAGTATTTGAAACTATAGCTAAAAACATTTACCCATTTATCTCCTACGTTTATGAAACAAACTAAAATTTTTGGAATTAATAAGTTGCTACTAGGTGTAGGTCACGAGTGTGCAAAATATTTCTTTCGTACGTCTCTAAGTAACTGTAGAATTTCAATCTATAACCAAAAACATTTAACGCATTTAACTCTTACATTTACAATCGACCTACAATTTTTGCAATACCCTAGTTGCTATTAGGTGTAGTTCATGAGTGTGTAAAATATTGAGGCTGTACGTCTTTAAATAACTTCAGTATTTGAAACTATAGCTAAAAACATTTACCCATTTATCTCCTACGTTTATGAAACAAACTAAAATTTTTGGAATTAATAAGTTGCTACTAGGTGTAGGTCACGAGTGTGCAAAATATTTCTTTCGTACGTCTCTAAGTAACTGTAGAATTTCAATCTATAGCCAAAAACATTTAACGCATTTAACTCCTACATTTACAATCGATCCTACAATTTTTGCAATACCCTAGTTGCTATTAGGTGTAGTTCATGAGTGTGTAAAATATTGAGGCTGTACGTCTTTAAATAACTTCAGTATTTGAAACTATAGCTAAAAACATTTACCCATTTATCTCCTACGTTTATGAAACAAACTAAAATTTTTGGAATTAATAAGTTGCTACTAGGTGTAGGTCACGAGTGTGCAAAATATTTCTTTCGTACGTCTCTAAGTAACTGTAGAATTTCAATCTATAACCAAAAACATTTAACGCATTTAACTCTTACATTTACAATCGACCTTCAATTTTTGCAATACCCTAGTTGCTATTAGGTGTAGTTCATGAGTGTGTAAAATATTGATGCTGTACGTCTTTAAATAACTTCAGTATTTGAAACTATAGCTAAAAACATTTACCCATTTATCTCCTACGTTTATGAAACAAACTAAAATTTTTGGAATTAATAAGTTGCTACTAGGTGTAGGTCACGAGTGTGCAAAATATTTCTTTCGTACGTCTCTAAGTAACTGTAGAATTTCAATCTATAACCAAAAACATTTAACGCATTTAACTCTTACATTTACAATCGACCTTCAATTTTTGCAATACAATACCCTAGTTGCTATTAGGTGTAGTTCATGAGTGTGTAAAATATTGAGGCTGTACGTCTTTAAATAACTTCAGTATTTGAAACTATAGCTAAAAACATTTACCCATTTATCTCCTACGTTTATGAAACAAACTAAAATTTTTGGAATTAATAAGTTGCTACTAGGTGTAGGTCACGAGTGTGCAAAATATTTCTTTCGTACGTCTCTAAGTAACTGTAGAATTTCAATCTATAACCAAAAACATTTAACGCATTTAACTCTTACATTTACAATCGACCTTCAATTTTTGCAATACCCTAGTTGCTATTAGGTGTAGTTCATGAGTGTGTAAAATATTGAGGCTGTACGTCTTTAAATAACTTCAGTATTTGAAACTATAGCTAAAAACATTTACCCATTTATCTCCTACGTTTATGAAACAAACTAAAATTTTTGGAATTAATAAGTTGCTACTAGGTGTAGGTCACGAGTGTGCAAAATATTTCTTTCGTACGTCTCTAAGTAACTGTAGAATTTCAATCTATAACCAAAAACATTTAACGCATTTAACTCTTACATTTACAATCGACCTACAATTTTTGCAATACCCTAGTTGCTATTAGGTGTAGTTCATGAGTGTGTAAAATATTGAGGCTGTACGTCTTTAAATAACTTCAGTATTTGAAACTATAGCTAAAAACATTTACCCATTTATCTCCTACGTTTATGAAACAAACTAAAATTTTTGGAATTAATAAGTTGCTACTAGGTGTAGGTCACGAGTGTGCAAAATATTTCTTTCGTACGTCTCTAAGTAACTGTAGAATTTCAATCTATAACCAAAAACATTTAACGCATTTAACTCTTACATTTACAATCGACCTTCAATTTTTGCAATACCCTAGTTGCTATTAGGTGTAGTTCATGAGTGTGTAAAATATTGAGGCTGTACGTCTTTAAATAACTTCAGTATTTGAAACTATAGCTAAAAACATTTACCCATTTATCTCCTACGTTTATGAAACAAACTAAAATTTTTGGAATTAATAAGTTGCTACTAGGTGTAGGTCACGAGTGTGCAAAATATTTCTTTCGTACGTCTCTAAGTAACTGTAGAATTTCAATCTATAACCAAAAACATTTAACGCATTTAACTCTTACATTTACAATCGACCTTCAATTTTTGCAATACCCTAGTTGCTATTAGGTGTAGTTCATGAGTGTGTAAAATATTGAGGCTGTACGTCTTTAAATAACTTCAGTATTTGAAACTATAGCTAAAAACATTTACCCATTTATCTCCTACGTTTATGAAACAAACTAAAATTTTTGGAATTAATAAGTTGCTACTAGGTGTAGGTCACGAGTGTGCAAAATATTTCTTTCGTACGTCTCTAAGTAACTGTAGAATTTCAATCTATAACCAAAAACATTTAACGCATTTAACTCTTACATTTACAATCGACCTACAATTTTTGCAATACAATACCCTAGTTGCTATTAGGTGTAGTTCATGAGTGTGTAAAATATTGAGGCTGTACGTCTTTAAATAACTTCAGTATTTGAAACTATAGCTAAAAACATTTACCCATTTATCTCCTACGTTTATGAAACAAACTAAAATTTTTGGAATTAATAAGTTGCTACTAGGTGTAGGTCACGAGTGTGCAAAATATTTCTTTCGTACGTCTCTAAGTAACTGTAGAATTTCAATCTATAACCAAAAACATTTAACGCATTTAACTCTTACATTTACAATCGACCTTCAATTTTTGCAATACCCTAGTTGCTATTAGGTGTAGTTCATGAGTGTGTAAAATATTGAGGCTGTACGTCTTTAAATAACTTCAGTATTTGAAACTATAGCTAAAAACATTTACCCATTTATCTCCTACGTTTATGAAACAAACTAAAATTTTTGGAATTAATAAGTTGCTACTAGGTGTAGGTCACGAGTGTGCAAAATATTTCTTTCGTACGTCTCTAAGTAACTGTAGAATTTCAATCTATAGCCAAAAACATTTAACGCATTTAACTCCTACATTTACAATCGTACCTACAATTTTTGCAATACCCTAGTTGCTATTAGGTGTAGTTCATGAGTGTGTAAAATATTGAGGCTGTACGTCTTTAAATAACTTCAGTATTTGAAACTATAGCTAAAAACATTTACCCATTTATCTCCTACGTTTATGAAACAAACTAAAATTTTTGGAATTAATAAGTTGCTACTAGGTGTAGGTCACGAGTGTGCAAAATATTTCTTTCGTACGTCTCTAAGTAACTGTAGAATTTCAATCTATAACCAAAAACATTTAACGCATTTAACTCTTACATTTACAATCGACCTACAATTTTTGCAATACCCTAGTTGCTATTAGGTGTAGTTCATGAGTGTGTAAAATATTGAGGCTGTACGTCTTTAAATAACTTCAGTATTTGAAACTATAGCTAAAAACATTTACCCATTTATCTCCTACGTTTATGAAACAAACTAAAATTTTTGGAATTAATAAGTTGCTACTAGGTGTAGGTCACGAGTGTGCAAAATATTTCTTTCGTACGTCTCTAAGTAACTGTAGAATTTCAATCTATAACCAAAAACATTTAACGCATTTAACTCTTACATTTACAATCGACCTACAATTTTTGCAATACAATACCTAGTTGCTATTAGGTGTAGTTCATGAGTGTGTAAAATATTGAGGCTGTACGTCTTTAAATAACTTCAGTATTTGAAACTATAGCTAAAAACATTTACCCATTTATCTCCTACGTTTATGAAACAAACTAAAATTTTTGGAATTAATAAGTTGCTACTAGGTGTAGGTCACGAGTGTGCAAAATATTTCTTTCGTACGTCTCTAAGTAACTGTAGAATTTCAATCTATAACCAAAAACATTTAACGCATTTAACTCTTACATTTACAATCGACCTTCAATTTTTGCAATACCCTAGTTGCTATTAGGTGTAGTTCATGAGTGTGTAAAATATTGAGGCTGTACGTCTTTAAATAACTTCAGTATTTGAAACTATAGCTAAAAACATTTACCCATTTATCTCCTACGTTTATGAAACAAACTAAAATTTTTGGAATTAATAAGTTGCTACTAGGTGTAGGTCACGAGTGTGCAAAATATTTCTTTCGTACGTCTCTAAGTAACTGTAGAATTTCAATCTATAACCAAAAACATTTAACGCATTTAACTCTTACATTTACAATCGACCTACAATTTTTGCAATACAATACCCTAGTTGCTATTAGGTGTAGTTCATGAGTGTGTAAAATATTGAGGCTGTACGTCTTTAAATAACTTCAGTATTTGAAACTATAGCTAAAAACATTTACCCATTTATCTCCTACGTTTATGAAACAAACTAAAATTTTTGGAATTAATAAGTTGCTACTAGGTGTAGGTCACGAGTGTGCAAAATATTTCTTTCGTACGTCTCTAAGTAACTGTAGAATTTCAATCTATAACCAAAAACATTTAACGCATTTAACTCTTACATTTACAATCGACCTTCAATTTTTGCAATACCCTAGTTGCTATTAGGTGTAGTTCATGAGTGTGTAAAATATTGAGGCTGTACGTCTTTAAATAACTTCAGTATTTGAAACTATAGCTAAAAACATTTACCCATTTATCTCCTACGTTTATGAAACAAACTAAAATTTTTGGAATTAATAAGTTGCTACTAGGTGTAGGTCACGAGTGTGCAAAATATTTCTTTCGTACGTCTCTAAGTAACTGTAGAATTTCAATCTATAACCAAAAACATTTAACGCATTTAACTCTTACATTTACAATCGACCTACAATTTTTGCAATACAATACCCTAGTTGCTATTAGGTGTAGTTCATGAGTGTGTAAAATATTGAGGCTGTACGTCTTTAAATAACTTCAGTATTTGAAACTATAGCTAAAAACATTTACCCATTTATCTCCTACGTTTATGAAACAAACTAAAATTTTTGGAATTAATAAGTTGCTACTAGGTGTAGGTCACGAGTGTGCAAAATATTTCTTTCGTACGTCTCTAAGTAACTGTAGAATTTCAATCTATAGCCAAAAACATTTAACGCATTTAACTCCTACATTTACAATCGTTCCTACAATTTTTGCAATACCCTAGTTGCTATTAGGTGTAGTTCATGAGTGTGTAAAATATTGAGGCTGTACGTCTTTAAATAACTTCAGTATTTGAAACTATAGCTAAAAACATTTACCCATTTATCTCCTACGTTTATGAAACAAACTAAAATTTTTGGAATTAATAAGTTGCTACTAGGTGTAGGTCACGAGTGTGCAAAATATTTCTTTCGTACGTCTCTAAGTAACTGTAGAATTTCAATCTATAACCAAAAACATTTAACGCATTTAACTCTTACATTTACAATCGACCTTCAATTTTTGCAATACCCTAGTTGCTATTAGGTGTAGTTCATGAGTGTGTAAAATATTGAGGCTGTACGTCTTTAAATAACTTCAGTATTTGAAACTATAGCTAAAAACATTTACCCATTTATCTCCTACGTTTATGAAACAAACTAAAATTTTTGGAATTAATAAGTTGCTACTAGGTGTAGGTCACGAGTGTGCAAAATATTTCTTTCGTACGTCTCTAAGTAACTGTAGAATTTCAATCTATAGCCAAAAACATTTAACGCATTTAACTCCTACATTTACAATCGACCTACAATTTTTGCAATACCCTAGTTGCTATTAGGTGTAGTTCATGAGTGTGTAAAATATTGAGGCTGTACGTCTTTAAATAACTTCAGTATTTGAAACTATAGCTAAAAACATTTACCCATTTATCTCCTACGTTTATGAAACAAACTAAAATTTTTGGAATTAATAAGTTGCTACTAGGTGTAGGTCACGAGTGTGCAAAATATTTCTTTCGTACGTCTCTAAGTAACTGTAGAATTTCAATCTATAACCAAAAACATTTAACGCATTTAACTCTTACATTTACAATCGACCTTCAATTTTTGCAATACCCTAGTTGCTATTAGGTGTAGTTCATGAGTGTGTAAAATATTGAGGCTGTACGTCTTTAAATAACTTCAGTATTTGAAACTATAGCTAAAAACATTTACCCATTTATCTCCTACGTTTATGAAACAAACTAAAATTTTTGGAATTAATAAGTTGCTACTAGGTGTAGGTCACGAGTGTGCAAAATATTTCTTTCGTACGTCTCTAAGTAACTGTAGAATTTCAATCTATAACCAAAAACATTTAACGCATTTAACTCTTACATTTACAATCGACCTACAATTTTTGCAATACCCTAGTTGCTATTAGGTGTAGTTCATGAGTGTGTAAAATATTGAGGCTGTACGTCTTTAAATAACTTCAGTATTTGAAACTATAGCTAAAAACATTTACCCATTTATCTCCTACGTTTATGAAACAAACTAAAATTTTTGGAATTAATAAGTTGCTACTAGGTGTAGGTCACGAGTGTGCAAAATATTTCTTTCGTACGTCTCTAAGTAACTGTAGAATTTCAATCTATAGCCAAAAACATTTAACGCATTTAACTCTTACATTTACAATCGACCTACAATTTTTGCAATACCCTAGTTGCTATTAGGTGTAGTTCATGAGTGTGTAAAATATTGAGGCTGTACGTCTTTAAATAACTTCAGTATTTGAAACTATAGCTAAAAACATTTACCCATTTATCTCCTACGTTTATGAAACAAACTAAAATTTTTGGAATTAATAAGTTGCTACTAGGTGTAGGTCACGAGTGTGCAAAATATTTCTTTCGTACGTCTCTAAGTAACTGTAGAATTTCAATCTATAACCAAAAACATTTAACGCATTTAACTCTTACATTTACAATCGACCTTCAATTTTTGCATCAATACCCTAGTTGCTATTAGGTGTAGTTCATGAGTGTGTAAAATATTGAGGCTGTACGTCTTTAAATAACTTCAGTATTTGAAACTATAGCTAAAAACATTTACCCATTTATCTCCTACGTTTATGAAACAAACTAAAATTTTTGGAATTAATAAGTTGCTACTAGGTGTAGGTCACGAGTGTGCAAAATATTTCTTTCGTACGTCTCTAAGTAACTGTAGAATTTCAATCTATAGCCAAAAACATTTAACGCATTTAACTCCTACATTTACAATCGACCTTCAATTTTTGCAATACACCTAGTTGCTATTAGGTGTAGTTCATGAGTGTGTAAAATATTGAGGCTGTACGTCTTTAAATAACTTCAGTATTTGAAACTATAGCTAAAAACATTTACCCATTTATCTCCTACGTTTATGAAACAAACTAAAATTTTTGGAATTAATAAGTTGCTACTAGGTGTAGGTCACGAGTGTGCAAAATATTTCTTTCGTACGTCTCTAAGTAACTGTAGAATTTCAATCTATAACCAAAAACATTTAACGCATTTAACTCTTACATTTACAATCGACCTACAATTTTTGCAATACCCTAGTTGCTATTAGGTGTAGTTCATGAGTGTGTAAAATATTGAGGCTGTACGTCTTTAAATAACTTCAGTATTTGAAACTATAGCTAAAAACATTTACCCATTTATCTCCTACGTTTATGAAACAAACTAAAATTTTTGGAATTAATAAGTTGCTACTAGGTGTAGGTCACGAGTGTGCAAAATATTTCTTTCGTACGTCTCTAAGTAACTGTAGAATTTCAATCTATAGCCAAAAACATTTAACGCATTTAACTCTTACATTTACAATCGACCTACAATTTTTGCAATACCCTAGTTGCTATTAGGTGTAGTTCATGAGTGTGTAAAATATTGAGGCTGTACGTCTTTAAATAACTTCAGTATTTGAAACTATAGCTAAAAACATTTACCCATTTATCTCCTACGTTTATGAAACAAACTAAAATTTTTGGAATTAATAAGTTGCTACTAGGTGTAGGTCACGAGTGTGCAAAATATTTCTTTCGTACGTCTCTAAGTAACTGTAGAATTTCAATCTATAACCAAAAACATTTAACGCATTTAACTCTTACATTTACAATCGACCTTCAATTTTTGCAATACCCTAGTTGCTATTAGGTGTAGTTCATGAGTGTGTAAAATATTGAGGCTGTACGTCTTTAAATAACTTCAGTATTTGAAACTATAGCTAAAAACATTTACCCATTTATCTCCTACGTTTATGAAACAAACTAAAATTTTTGGAATTAATAAGTTGCTACTAGGTGTAGGTCACGAGTGTGCAAAATATTTCTTTCGTACGTCTCTAAGTAACTGTAGAATTTCAATCTATAACCAAAAACATTTAACGCATTTAACTCTACATTTACAATCGACCTTCAATTTTTGCAATACAATACCCTAGTTGCTATTAGGTGTAGTTCATGAGTGTGTAAAATATTGAGGCTGTACGTCTTTAAATAACTTCAGTATTTGAAACTATAGCTAAAAACATTTACCCATTTATCTCCTACGTTTATGAAACAAACTAAAATTTTTGGAATTAATAAGTTGCTACTAGGTGTAGGTCACGAGTGTGCAAAATATTTCTTTCGTACGTCTCTAAGTAACTGTAGAATTTCAATCTATAACCAAAAACATTTAACGCATTTAACTCTTACATTTACAATCGACCTTCAATTTTTGCAATACAATACCTAGTTGCTATTAGGTGTAGTTCATGAGTGTGTAAAATATTGAGGCTGTACGTCTTTAAATAACTTCAGTATTTGAAACTATAGCTAAAAACATTTACCCATTTATCTCCTACGTTTATGAAACAAACTAAAATTTTTGGAATTAATAAGTTGCTACTAGGTGTAGGTCACGAGTGTGCAAAATATTTCTTTCGTACGTCTCTAAGTAACTGTAGAATTTCAATCTATAACCAAAAACATTTAACGCATTTAACTCTTACATTTACAATCGACCTTCAATTTTTGCAATACCCTAGTTGCTATTAGGTGTAGTTCATGAGTGTGTAAAATATTGAGGCTGTACGTCTTTAAATAACTTCAGTATTTGAAACTATAGCTAAAAACATTTACCCATTTATCTCCTACGTTTATGAAACAAACTAAAATTTTTGGAATTAATAAGTTGCTACTAGGTGTAGGTCACGAGTGTGCAAAATATTTCTTTCGTACGTCTCTAAGTAACTGTAGAATTTCAATCTATAACCAAAAACATTTAACGCATTTAACTCTTACATTTACAATCGACCTACAATTTTTGCAATACCCTAGTTGCTATTAGGTGTAGTTCATGAGTGTGTAAAATATTGAGGCTGTACGTCTTTAAATAACTTCAGTATTTGAAACTATAGCTAAAAACATTTACCCATTTATCTCCTACGTTTATGAAACAAACTAAAATTTTTGGAATTAATAAGTTGCTACTAGGTGTAGGTCACGAGTGTGCAAAATATTTCTTTCGTACGTCTCTAAGTAACTGTAGAATTTCAATCTATAACCAAAAACATTTAACGCATTTAACTCTTACATTTACAATCGACCTACAATTTTTGCAATACCCTAGTTGCTATTAGGTGTAGTTCATGAGTGTGTAAAATATTGAGGCTGTACGTCTTTAAATAACTTCAGTATTTGAAACTATAGCTAAAAACATTTACCCATTTATCTCCTACGTTTATGAAACAAACTAAAATTTTTGGAATTAATTAGTTGCTACTAGGTGTAGGTCACGAGTGTGCAAAATATTTCTTTCGTACGTCTCTAAGTAACTGTAGAATTTCAATCTATAGCCAAAAACATTTAACGCATTTAACTCCTACATTTACAATCGTTCCTACAATTTTTGCAATACCCTAGTTGCTATTAGGTGTAGTTCATGAGTGTGTAAAATATTGAGGCTGTACGTCTTTAAATAACTTCAGTATTTGAAACTATAGCTAAAAACATTTACCCATTTATCTCCTACGTTTATGAAACAAACTAAAATTTTTGGAATTAATAAGTTGCTACTAGGTGTAGGTCACGAGTGTGCAAAATATTTCTTTTGTACGTCTCTAAGTAACTGTAGAATTTCAATCTATAACCAAAAACATTTAACGCATTTAACTCTTACATTTACAATCGACCTTCAATTTTTGCAATACCCTAGTTGCTATTAGGTGTAGTTCATGAGTGTGTAAAATATTGAGGCTGTACGTCTTTAAATAACTTCAGTATTTGAAACTATAGCTAAAAACATTTACCCATTTATCTCCTACGTTTATGAAACAAACTAAAATTTTTGGAATTAATTAAGTTGCTACTAGGTGTAGGTCACGAGTGTGCAAAATATTTCTTTCGTACGTCTCTAAGTAACTGTAGAATTTCAATCTATAGCCAAAAACATTTAACGCATTTAACTCCTACATTTACAATCGTCCTACAATTTTTGCAATACCCTAGTTGCTATTAGGTGTAGTTCATGAGTGTGTAAAATATTGAGGCTGTACGTCTTTAAATAACTTCAGTATTTGAAACTATAGCTAAAAACATTTACCCATTTAT
>CM062845.1:51689667-51731847 GCA_031772225.1 Eubasilissa splendida
AACGCACTGCCGCATCGAGCCGGCCGTCGCGCGAAGGCTTCCGCCAAACTCGCCGATCCGCAAAAACGACGTCGATCGGACCGAAACCGGCCGAGTTACGGCGGAAAGAGTGCAAAGGCGGGAGGTAGGGAAGAGGCGATATTTAAAATGCCGTATCTCCGCTCCCAGCGGTCGTATCTCGGATATGAAAAGTTATACATCTCGCCCCCGGCCCGCCCCGCCTATCCGCGCCGACGCCGACACTCCGAAGCTTCGTTTAACGGAAAAAGCCTTCGCGCTGCCGCATCGACGGCCCGAGCGTGCCGTCGCGCGAAGGCTTCCGCCAAACTCGCCGATCCGCAAAAACGACGTCGATCGGACCGAAACCGGCCGAGTTACGGCCGAAAGAGTGCAAGGGCGGGAGGATGGGAAGAGGCGATATTTAAAACCGCCGTATCTCTGCTCCGTGCGGTCGTATCGCGGATCTAAAATGATACACATCTCGCCCCCAACCCGCTCCGCCTATCCGCGCCGACGCCGACACTCCGAAGCCTCGTTTGACCGAAGTAGCCAGCGCGCAGCCGCATCGACGGCTCTTGTGGGCCGTCGCACGGAGGCATCCGCCGAACTCGCCGATCCGCAATAACGACGTCGATCGGACCGAAACCGGCCGAGTTACGGCGGAAAGAGTGCAAGGGCGGGAGGAAGGGAAGAGGCGATATTTAAAACCGCCGTATCTCCGCTCCCAGCGGTCGTATCGCGGATCTGAAAAGTTATACATCTCGCCCCCGGCCCGCTCCGCCTATCCGCGCCGACGCCGACACTCCGAAGCCTCGTTTAACGGAAAAAGCCTACGCGCTGCCGCATCGACGGCTCTTTCGGGCCGACGCACGGAGGCTTCCGCCGAACTCGCCGATCCGCAAAAACGACGTCGATCGGACCGAAACCGGCCGAGTTATGGCGGAAAGAGTGCAAGGGCGGGAGGAAGGGAAGAGGCGATATTTAAAACCGCCGTATCTCCGCTCTATGCGGTCGTATCGCGGATCTGAAAAGTTATACATCTCGCCACCGGCCCGCTCCGCCTATCCGCGCCGACGCCGACACTCCGAAGCCTCGTTTTGAGAAAGCAGTCGACGCGCTGCCGCATCGAAAGTCCAAGAACCAAAAACTCCAAAGACCAAAGTCCAAAACTCTCCAAAGAATAAATATCTCCAATGTCCAAAATCCTAAAATCTCCAAAGTCGAAAGTCCAAAAAACTCCAAAGTCCAAAAATAAAAGGCGATATTTAAAACCGCCGTATCTCTGCTCCGTGCGGTCGTATCGCGGATCTAAAATGATACACAACTCGCCCCCAACCCGCTCCGCCTATCCGCGCCGTCGCCGACACTCCGAAGCCTCGTTTAACGGAAAAAGCCTACGCGCTGCCGCATCGACGGCCCGAGCGTGCCGTCGCTTTGAAGCTTCCGCCAAACTCGCCGATCCGCAAAAACGACGTCGATCGGACCGAAACCGGCCGAGTTACGGCGGAAAGAGTGCAAAGGCGGGAAGGGAAGAGGCGATATTTAAAACCGCCGTATCTCCGCTCCCAGCGGTCGTATCGCGGATCTGAAAAGTTATACATCTCGCCCCCGGCCCGCTCCGCCTATCCGCGCCGACGCCGACACTCCGAAGCCTCGTTTGACCGAAGTAGCCAGCGCGCAGCCGCATCGACGGCTCTTGCGGGCCGTCGCACGGAGGCATCCGCCGAACTCGCCGATCCGCAATAACAACGTCGATCGGACCGAAACCGGCCGAGTTACGGCGGAAAGAGTGCAAAGGCGGGAGGAAGGGAAGAGGCGATATTTAAAACCGCCGTATCTCCGCTCCGTGCGGTCGTATCGCGGATCTGAAAAGTTATACATCTCGCCCCCGGCCCGCTCCGCCTATCCGCGCCGACGCCGACACTCCGAATCCTCGTTTGACCGAAGTAGCCAGCGCGCAGCCGCATCGACGGCTCTTGCGGGCCGACGCACGGAGGCTTCCGCCGAACTCGCCGATCCGCAATAACGACGTCGATCAGACCGAAACCGGCCGAGTTACGGCCGAAAGAGTGCAAGGGCGGGAGGATGGGAAGAGGCGATATTTAAAACCGTCGTATCTCCGCTCCCAGCGGTCGTATCGCGGATCTGAAAAGTTATACATCTCGCCCCCGGCCCGCTCCGCCTATCCGCGCCGACGCCGACACTCCGAAGCCTCGTTTAACGGAAAAAGCCTACGCGCTGCCGCATCGACGGCCCGAGCGTGCCGTCGCTTTGAAGCTTCCGCCAAACTCGCCGATCCGCAAAAACGACGTCGATCGGACCGAAACCGGCCGAGTTACGGCGGAAAGAGTGCAAAGGCGGGAGGTAGGGAAGAGGCGATATTTAAAACCGCCGTATCTCCGCTCCCAGCGGTCGTATCGCGGATCTGAAAAGTTATACATCTCGCCCCCGGCCCGCTCCGCCTATCCGCGCCGACGCCGACACTCCGAAGCCTCGTTTAACGGAAAAAGCCAACGCACTGCCGCATTGACGGCCCGAGAGGGCCGTCGCGCGAAGGCTTCCGCCAAACTCGCCGATCCGCAAAAACGACGTCGATCGGACCGAAACCGGCCGAGTTACGGCGGAAAGAGTGCAAAGGCGGGAGGTAGGGAAGAGGCGATATTTAAAACCGCCGTATCTCCGCTCCCAGCGGTCGTATCGCGGATCTGAAAAGTTATACATCTCGCCCCCGGCCCGCTCCACCTATCCGCGCCGACGCCGACACTCCGAAGCCTCGTTTAACGGAAAAAGCCAACGCACTGCCGCATCGACGGCCCGAGAGGGCCGTCGCTTTGAAGCTTCCGCCAAACTCGCCGATCCGCAAAAACGACGTCGATCGGACCGAAACCGGCCGAGTTACGGCGGAAAGAGTGCAAAGGCGGGAGGTAGGGAAGAGGCGATATTTAAAACCGCCGTATCTCCGCTCCCAGCGGTCGTATCGCGGATCTGAAAAGTTATACATCTCGCCCCCGGCCCGCTCCGCCTATCCGCGCCGACGCCGACACTCCGAAGCCTCGTTTAACGGAAAAAGCCTACGCGCTGCCGCATCGACGGCCCGAGCGTGCCGTCGCTTTGAAGCTTCCGCCAAACTCGCCGATCCGCAAAAACGACGTCGATCGGACCGAAACCGGCCGAGTTACGGCGGAAAGAGTGCAAGGGCGGGAGGAAGGGAAGAGGCGATATTTAAAACCGCCGTATCTCCGCTCCGTGCGGTCGTATCGCGGATCTGAAAAGTTATACATCTCGCCCCCAACCCGCTCCGCCTATCCGCGCCGACGCCGACACTCCAAATTCTCGTTAGACCGAAGTAGCCAGCGCGCAGCCGCATCGACGGTTCTTGCGGGCCGACGCACGGAGGCTTCCGCCGAACTCGCCGATCCGCAATAACGACGTCGATCAGACCGAAACCGGCCGAGTTACGGCCGAAAGAGTGCAAGGGCGGGAGGATGGGAAGAGGCGATATTTAAAACCGTCGTATCTCCGCTCCCAGCGGTCGTATCGCGGATCTGAAAAGTTATACATCTCGCCCCCGGCCCGCTCCGCCTATCCGCGCCGACGCCGACACTCCGAAGCCTCGTTTAACGGAAAAAGCCTACGCGCTGCCGCATCGACGGCCCGAGCGTGCCGTCGCTTTGAAGCTTCCGCCAAACTCGCCGATCCGCAAAAACGACGTCGATCGGACCGAAACCGGCCGAGTTACGGCGGAAAGAGTGCAAAGGCGGGAGGTAGGGAAGAGGCGATATTTAAAACCGCCGTATCTCCGCTCCCAGCGGTCGTATCGCGGATCTGAAAAGTTATACATCTCGCCCCCGGCCCGCTCCGCCTATCCGCGCCGACGCCGACACTCCGAATCCTCGTTTGACCGAAGTAGCCAGCGCGCAGCCGCATCGACGGCTCTTGCGGGCCGACGCACGGAGGCTTCCGCCGAACTCGCCGATCCGCAATAACGACGTCGATCAGACCGAAACCGGCCGAGTTACGGCCGAAAGAGTGCAAGGGCGGGAGGATGGGAAGAGGCGATATTTAAAACCGTCGTATCTCCGCTCCCAGCGGTCGTATCGCGGATCTGAAAAGTTATACATCTCGCCCCCGGCCCGCTCCGCCTATACGCGCCGACGCCGACACTCCGAAGCCTCGTTTAACGGAAAAAGCCTACGCGCTGCCGCATCGACGGCCCGAGCGTGCCGTCGCGAAGGCTTCCGCCAAACTCGCCGATCCGCAAAAACGACGTCGATCGGACCGAAACCGGCCGAGTTACGGCGGAAAGAGTGCAAAGGCGGGAGGTAGGGAAGAGGCGATATTTAAAACCGCCGTATCTCCGCTCCCAGCGGTCGTATCGCGGATCTGAAAAGTTATACATCTCGCCCCCGGCCCGCTCCGCCTATCCGCGCCGACGCCGACACTCCGAAGCCTCGTTTAACGGAAAAAGCCTACGCGCTGCCGCATCGACGGCCCGAGCGTGCCGTCGCTTTGAAGCTTCCGCCAAACTCGCCGATCCGCAAAAACGACGTCGATCGGACCGAAACCGGCCGAGTTACGGCGGAAAGAGTGCAAAGGCGGGAGGTAGGGAAGAGGCGATATTTAAAACCGCCGTATCTCCGCTCCCAGCGGTCGTATCGCGGATCTGAAAAGTTATACATCTCGCCCCCGGCCCGCTCCGCCTATCCGCGCCGACGCCGACACTCCGAAGCCTCGTTTAACGGAAAAAGCCTACGCGCTGCCGCATCGACGGCCCGAGCGTGCCGTCGCTTTGAAGCTTCCGCCAAACTCGCCGATCCGCAAAAACGACGTCGATCGGACCGAAACCGGCCGAGTTACGGCGGAAAGAGTGCAAAGGCGGGAGGTAGGGAAGAGGCGATATTTAAAACCGCCGTATCTCCGCTCCCAGCGGTCGTATCGCGGATCTGAAAAGTTATACATCTCGCCCCCGGCCCGCTCCGCCTATCCGCGCCGACGCCGACACTCCGAAGCCTCGTTTAACGGAAAAAGCCTACGCGCTGCCGCATCGACGGCCCGAGCGTGCCGTCGCTTTGAAGCTTCCGCCAAACTCGCCGATCCGCAAAAACGACGTCGATCGGACCGAAACCGGCCGAGTTACGGCGGAAAGAGTGCAAAGGCGGGAGGTAGGGAAGAGGCGATATTTAAAACCGCCGTATCTCCGCTCCCAGCGGTCGTATCGCGGATCTGAAAAGTTATACATCTCGCCCCCGGCCCGCTCCGCCTATCCGCGCCGACGCCGACACTCCGAAGCCTCGTTTAACGGAAAAAGCCTACGCGCTGCCGCATCGACGGCCCGAGCGTGCCGTCGCTTTGAAGCTTCCGCCAAACTCGCCGATCCGCAAAAACGACGTCGATCGGACCGAAACCGGCCGAGTTACGGCGGAAAGAGTGCAAAGGCGGGAGGTAGGGAAGAGGCGATATTTAAAACCGCCGTATCTCCGCTCCCAGCGGTCGTATCGCGGATCTGAAAAGTTATACATCTCGCCCCCGGCCCGCTCCGCCTATCCGCGCCGACGCCGACACTCCGAAGCCTCGTTTAACGGAAAAAGCCTACGCGCTGCCGCATCGACGGCCCGAGCGTGCCGTCGCTTTGAAGCTTCCGCCAAACTCGCCGATCCGCAAAAACGACGTCGATCGGACCGAAACCGGCCGAGTTACGGCGGAAAGAGTGCAAAGGCGGGAGGTAGGGAAGAGGCGATATTTAAAACCGCCGTATCTCCGCTCCCAGCGGTCGTATCGCGGATCTGAAAAGTTATACATCTCGCCCCCGGCCCGCTCCGCCTATCCGCGCCGACGCCGACACTCCGAAGCCTCGTTTAACGGAAAAAGCCTACGCGCTGCCGCATCGACGGCCCGAGCGTGCCGTCGCTTTGAAGCTTCCGCCAAACTCGCCGATCCGCAAAAACGACGTCGATCGGACCGAAACCGGCCGAGTTACGGCGGAAAGAGTGCAAAGGCGGGAGGTAGGGAAGAGGCGATATTTAAAACCGCCGTATCTCCGCTCCCAGCGGTCGTATCGCGGATCTGAAAAGTTATACATCTCGCCCCCGGCCCGCTCCGCCTATCCGCGCCGACGCCGACACTCCGAAGCCTCGTTTAACGGAAAAAGCCTACGCGCTGCCGCATCGACGGCCCGAGCGTGCCGTCGCTTTGAAGCTTCCGCCAAACTCGCCGATCCGCAAAAACGACGTCGATCGGACCGAAACCGGCCGAGTTACGGCGGAAAGAGTGCAAAGGCGGGAGGTAGGGAAGAGGCGATATTTAAAACCGCCGTATCTCCGCTCCCAGCGGTCGTATCGCGGATCTGAAAAGTTATACATCTCGCCCCCGGCCCGCTCCGCCTATCCGCGCCGACGCCGACACTCCGAAGCCTCGTTTAACGGAAAAAGCCTACGCGCTGCCGCATCGACGGCCCGAGCGTGCCGTCGCTTTGAAGCTTCCGCCAAACTCGCCGATCCGCAAAAACGACGTCGATCGGACCGAAACCGGCCGAGTTACGGCGGAAAGAGTGCAAAGGCGGGAGGTAGGGAAGAGGCGATATTTAAAACCGCCGTATCTCCGCTCCCAGCGGTCGTATCGCGGATCTGAAAAGTTATACATCTCGCCCCCGGCCCGCTCCGCCTATCCGCGCCGACGCCGACACTCCGAAGCCTCGTTTAACGGAAAAAGCCAACGCACTGCCGCATCGAGCCGGCCGTCGCGCGAAGGCTTCCGCCAAACTCGCCGATCCGCAAAAACGACGTCGATCGGATCGAAACCGGCCGAGTTACGGCGGAAAGAGTGCAAAGGCGGGAGGAAGGGAAGAGGCGATATTTAAAACCGCCGTATCTCCGCTCCGTGCGGTCGTATTGCGGATCTGAAAAGTTATACATCTCGCCCCCGGCCCGCTCCGCCTATCCGCGCCGATGCCGACACTCCGAAGCCTCGTTTAACGGAAAAAGCCTACGCGCTGCCGCATCGACGGCCCGAGCGTGCCGTCGCTTTGAAGCTTCCGCCAAACTCGCCGATCCGCAAAAACGACGTCGATCGGACCGAAACCGGCCGAGTTACGGCGGAAAGAGTGCAAAGGCGGGAGGTAGGGAAGAGGCGATATTTAAAACCGCCGTATCTCCGCTCCCAGCGGTCGTATCGCGGATCTGAAAAGTTATACATCTCGCCCCCAACCCGCTCCGCCTATCCGCGCCGACGCCGACACTCCGAATCCTCGTTTGACCGAAGTAGCCAGCGCGCAGCCGCATCGACGGCTCTTGCGGGCCGACGCACGGAGGCTTCCGCCGAACTCGCCGATCCGCAATAACGACGTTGATCGGACCGAAACCGGCCGAGTTACGGCCGAAAGAGTGCAAGGGCGGGAGGATGGGAAGAGGCGATATTTAAAACCGCCGTATCTCCGCTCCGTGCGGTCGTATCGCGGATCTGAAAAGTTATACATCTCGCCACCAGCCCGCTCCGCCTATCCGCGCCGACGCCGACACTCCGAAGCCTCGTTTAACGGAAAAAGCAAACGCACTGCCGCATCGAGCCGGCCGTCGCGCGAAGGCTTCCGCCAAACTCGCCGATCCGCAAAAACGACGTCGATCGGACCGAAACCGGCCGAGTTACGGCGGAAAGAGTGCAAAGGCGGGAGGTAGGGAAGAGGCGATATTTAAAACCGCCGTATCTCCGCTCCCAGCGGTCGTATCGCGGATCTGAAAAGTTATACATCTCGCCCCCGGCCCGCTCCGCCTATCCGCGCCGACGCCGACACTCCGAAGCCTCGTTTAACGGAAAAAGCCAACGCACTGCCGCATTGACGGCCCGAGAGGGCCGTCGCGCGAAGGCTTCCGCCAAACTCGCCGATCCGCAAAAACGACGTCGATCGGACCGAAACCGGCCGAGTTACGGCCGATAGAGTGCAAAGGCGGGAGGTAGGGAAGAGGCGATATTTAAAACCGCCGTATCTCCGCTCCCAGCGGTCGTATCGCGGATATGAAAAGTTATACATCTCGCCCCCGGCCCGCCTCGCCTATCCGCGCCGACGTTGACACTTCGAAGCCTCGTTTTGAGAAAGTAGCCGACGCGCTGCCGCATCGAAAGTCCAAGAACCAAAAACTCCAAAGACCAAAGTCCAAAACTCTCCAAAGAATAAATATCTCCAATGTCCAAAATCCTAAAATCTCCAAAGTCGAAAGTCCAAAAAACTCCAAAGTCCAAAAATAAAAGGCGATATTTAAAACCGCCGTATCTCCGCTCCGTGCGGTCGTATCGCGGATCTTAAAAGATACAGATCTCGACCCCAACCCGTTCCGCCTATCCGCGCCGACGCCGACACTCCGAAGCCTCGTTTAACGGAAAAAGCGTACGCGCTGCCGCATCGACGGCCCGAGCGTGCTGTCGCGCAGATGCTTCCGCCAAACTCGCCGATCCGCAAAAACGACGTCGATCGGACCGAAACCGGCCGAGTTACGGCCGAAAGAGTGCACAAGCGGGAGGTAGGGAAGAGGCGATATTTAAAACCGCCGTTTTGCCGCTCCGTGCGGTCGTATCGCGGATCTGAAAAGATACACATCTCGCCCCCAACCCGCTCCGCCTTACCGCGCCGACGCCGACACTTCGTAGCCTCGTTTTGAGGAAGTAGCCGACGCGCTGCCGCATCGACAGCCCGAGCGGGCCGTCGCGCGGAGGCTTCCGCTAAACTCGTCGATCTGCAAAAACATCGTCGATCGGACCGAAACCGGCCGAGATACGGCCGAAAGAGTGAAAGTAGAGGGGATAAATATTAAACTCGCTATATTTCCATTATTCCATATTCGGAGCAACTTGCTCGCCCAGCAGCGCGCAGTTTGTAAGAAACCGGATCGCCGACGCCAGCGCCACGGAATTCCCAGTCGCCTCTGCCGCCGTCCAGGACAAGTTCTACATGGACGACTACCTCGACGCAATGGACACCCCGGAGCAGGCCATCGAGATGACCCGCAATGTGACTGAGGTGCTACGTCGAGGCGGCATGCATCTGGCGAACTGGGCCTCCAACATCCCAGAGGTCCTGAGCCACATCCCGCCGTCACTTCGTGCCGTGGAACCGGTGCGAATCATCAGCGAAGAAACAATTACTGAACGCGTGCTCGGCATAACATGGGATCCAGCCTCAGACAAGTTCCTCTTCCAATTCGTGAACTTGCCAGAACTAAAGGCCGAAGACCGCCCCACCAAAAGACAACTACTGAGCGCCGTAATGCGAATCTTTGATCCGGTGGGCTTTGTAGCTTGCCTACTAATCCGGTCGAAGATCCTCCTACAACAAGTGTGGCGCTCAAATGTCGGGTGGGATGACCCGATCCGTCCCGAGCACGCGGACAAATTTTAAGATTGGCACCGGCTCCTCCGCATGAGTCAGTGCGCCGTGCCACGCCAGAGCGTAGCGAGTCGGAAAAGCCGACCGACCCTGCACATCTTCTGCGACGCCTCAGAGCTAGCGTGCTGCACGGTCGCCTACTTTGTCGAGACGGGAGAGGGCGGCTCGGACGTAGCCTTCATCTCGGCAAAGTGTAAGGTGGCCCTGCTCAAGCCACTCTCTATACCACGGCTTGAGCTGCACAGGCGGCTCGCCTAGCCACCGTCATGAAGACGGAACACGTGTGCAGGGTTGAGAGGACGATTCTGTGGACTAACTCGTCCACCGTCCTGTCGTGGATCCGGACCGACCCCAGGTCCTACTCTACAATTGTCGCCAACCAGCTCGGAGAAATAGACGAGCTGGTGGGGGCCGACGGCTGGAGATGGGTGCCTACAGCCTAAAACCCAGCGGACTTGGGGACCCGGGACGGAGAGCCCCCTGACTTGTCAACCGCTGAAAGATGGTTTAGGGGCCCCGCGTTCCTCAAGCAACCGGAAGCAGCATGGCCACGGGAGGTGAGCAGGCCTCCGCCTGATAAACTAGAGATGGAGGTCAGGCCCGAAACGGTGACGGTGACCCGCCACGCCAATACATCTGGAGGAGCGATGCCGAACCTCGAGTGTTTTTCATCGTGGACCCGCCTCATTCGGACAACTGCGTGGGTCCGCCGATTTGCCTACAACTGCCGCCGATCTCGAGGTGAGGTATCGGCCCAAAATTTGACAACGGACGAGCGAGACCGCGCCGAGCGGGCCTGGATACTACAAGCCCAGGCCGCGGATTTCGGGCCCGAGATCCGGCTGTTGCAACGGGGGGAGGCTCTACCACGAAACGGACGACTCTACCAACTCACCCCCCACCTAGACGACAACAGCGTCATCCGCATGGGAACGCGCCTGACCGGGACGACCGACGTCGACATCTCGCCAGGCCTGCGAAACCCCAACATCTTGGACGGAAACCACCCATACACCCGGCTCATGATACGTCATTATCACAAGAGCGCGGGTCATCCCGGTACGGAGCGACGTCCGGGAAAACTTCTTCGTGCTGAAACTGAGACCCGCCGTGCGCCGGGTACAGTTCCAATGCCAGGCCTGCCGGAATGGACGCAGTCGTCCACAGCCGCCACTGATGGTGTTCCGCACAGCATTGCGAACTACGGACGCGGTAGAAAGTGGCCCGAGAAATGTATGAACAGAAAAGGGCCATTTTTCCGTCACAGAAACATTCCGCCCGGCACCCTACGCCGCTGCGCCAACGGACCGCCGAGTGGAGGGGGAAGCGGCCGCCGCGAGACTCCGCCCCCGCCAGCGCGCAGGAAGAAATGCATTATTTCAAATTAGCATAACTAGTCGTAGGAAATTATTTGTCATGTATATGTTATATTAATAAAAAGAGAATGGAAGGGGCGATCGCCCGGCGATAATATTACGCACCTCAAAAATCATTTAGGTATTGAAAACGAGTTTTCCAAGTTTGAGGTGCGATAATTAATTCCCCGGGCCATCGCCCCGGGTAAGACTTATCAGGCATCGCGAGGAGCAATAAAGACTATAAGATAAAATACTCGCGGTGCCTGAGAAAATAGGATTATAAAAAGGAGAAAGGAAATGCCGGAGAAATTCGAAGTCTGCCGTCTCCAACCGGGCGGCGAGAAAAATGAACCAAGTTTCGAGATCTCGCCGCCAGGGGGTGGCTGCGCTGGACCGCAGCGGGGCGGCAGGGGGACGGATCCGGCATTGTGATTGGAGGAGATCTCCTGGAGCCTGTAGCGCTCCTGATATTTCGATATGTTAAATAAATAATGGTCCAGTGGCTGCAAAGAGCACTCTCGTTTCTACTCTCGCTTCGTGCACCACTGGACTTAGAAAAAGCAAATCTCGTCTTTCATTCATCTCATCTTTGGACCCCTGCTACTACTTTGGACTATTGGATCTTCTGGCTTCCTGACTTTGCAACGACTTTGGACACGGAACTGGAAATTCACCCTGACATCGGCTGCTACACTGGACAAGATTTTTGGACCCCCCTGGACCGCTGCACCACGCTGCAGACAATCTCGTCTGAGACACCAGAGCGAACCGGCGAATCACCCCTGCATTACAGTTCTTGTTTTCTGTACGGAACAGATGGGACAGCTCCCGGAAGCCCGCCTGGCTCACCACACACCACCATTCACCCATTGCGGCCTCGACTACTTCGGCCCAATGGAAGTGACAGTAGGACGCCGGCGCGAGAAGCGGTACGGCGCCTTATTCACCTGCATGACAACACGCGCCGTACACCTGGAGCTGGCCGCATCGCTGACGGCTGATTCAGCCATAATGGCCCTCAGACGAATGGCAGCTCGCCGCGGCCACCCGCGGCACCTGTACAGCGACAACGGAACCAATTTCCGCGGCGCCGATCGAAAATTGGCCAGTGCGCTGACTGATCTAAGACAAGAGCCGCGGGTCATGGAACACCTAGCGGAGGTGGGGGTTGATTGGACTTTCAACCCCCCGCTCGCTCCCCATATGGGCGGAGACTGGGAGAGCCTCGTCCGCTCAGTCAAGCGGGCGCTCGAAGCAACAACAAAGGAACGGGCTCCGCGAGAGAAAACCTTGCGGACTACCCTGGCCGAAGCGGAATTTACGGTAAACAACCGCCCATTGACCCATGTCTCCGTGGACCCGCGGGACAATTCGCCACTCATACCAAACCACCTGCTGATGGGAGCGGCCGGACGACAACAACACCTGGCCGTCTACGGAGCCCTCGATGAACAGACCTGTCTAAGGAAACAGTGGCAGGTGGCGCAGCAGCTCGCCGACATGTTTTGGCGTCGATGGATGCGCGAGTACCTGCCAACGCTCGCACTTCGACACAAGTGGCAGGAGCCAGCTCCACCAATCCGCGAGGGCGAATTGGCCATCATCACCGACGCCACCTTGCCACGCAACACATGGCCACGGGGCATTATCATCGAGGCCAGACCAGCAGCCGACGGGCAGGTACGAGCGGTGCGGATCCGGACAGCAACCGGGGACTACACACGACCAGCTACCCGCATCATAGTTCTACCAACGAAGCCTCTCTGTGCACCGTCGTAGTACGGCCAAGCCGCACGGGGGGAGTGTTGCACACAGAGACTAGTGCCATGAAATAAAATATTACATATTTGTTATTTTAAATTTGAAATGTTATTATTTACGTATAAATAATTATTATTTATTTTACGCGGCGTGCCGCGGGATTGGGAATACAATAAACCTTTGCCCACCCGTCGGTACGCCGCCCATGTTGTTTGAATTTAGTTTATTTAGTGCCGTGGACATTTAATATTTTATTTTCTGTGTTCCGTGCGGCGGCCCTGACAAGGGCCCAATTTTTCTCGTTTTGTGCTAAGTGACACTTCATCGCAGTCTAAAATTTTAGAACTGATTTTATATTTATTTTTTGTGTGCCCAGTGCGACAGCCCCGTCAAGGGCCTGTCACCCTCATTCCGACAGGGGCTGTCATGCCTCCATCTAAAAAACTTTTACCGCCAACCTCCAGTGCTTCAAAAATATCAATTCCTACCCTTTCGCCAGAGTTTAAATGCTCTAACCCTGTTCCAACAATCTCAGTGCCATCCACCATGGATCCTAATCTCGCCGCCAAGTTAAAAAACCTAAAAAACTTTACGTCCGACGAACTATTTGAATTGGCCACCACTATAAACCAACAAGATACCGCCAAACCACGCGCCGCGAAACTTGCGTCAAATTTAGCTTCAGCTACGCGCACCGCCACTCCGCCTCCAGTTGCTTCCTTCACTCCACCGCCAACCGCTCAGCAACCCTCCTCGTCAACCGCCGCGTCAATGAAAGATTTTCCAGATCTTCCACCATCCTCAAATCCGGAATGGCTCCAACCGAAGCCATCGAAAAAACGCAAAGCCACACCACCGACACCCCCCCCACCCCTAAAACATCGAATCGATTCGAAGCCCTCTCCGACTCCGAATCCGATACTGAAGACGACGACCAGATGGCCACGGAAGAGGCCCCCCTCCCCACCCCGGCACCAACCGCTCAGATTAAAAAAAACAATATTCCGCCAATCATTCTTCGTGACTCCACCAACTGGAGAGCCACTCGCTCCAAACTAAAAGAAGCCGGCGTCAAAATCGCGTCCGCCACAATAACCAAATCCGGAGTCAAACTAAACACAGCAGACATCACTAGCTTCAGAACCGCCACTCGCATTCTGGAAGCGGAATCTACGCAATTCCACTCCTTCGTCCCTCAACAGGACAAAACTATCAAAGCCATCCTGCGGGGAATTCCGCTCGACATCACCGACGAAGAAATTCAGGAGGAACTCGAGACTCTCTACCCCATTGTAGACCGGATGACAACCGGTCCCGAACGCCGCCCGTTCCCGCTCGTACTAGTTCAAGCCGAGAACAATCCCAACGGCAAAGACATTTTCAATTTACAATCCATCTTCGACCTGAGAGTCCAGGTCGAAAAACTAAGAAAGAAAGATGCCCCAGCCCAATGCCATCGCTGCCAACTTTTCGGCCACTCTGCCACCATGTGCAGATCAAACACTCGTTGCGTCAAATGTGGCGCAAACCATTTAACCACCACTTGCAGCAAGCAGAGAGAAGACGGCCCCGCCACTTGCGCAAACTGCTCCGGAGACCACCACAAACTTCAAAGGTTGCCCTTTCTACCCGCCACCGCGCGCCAACCTCTCCAGACCACGCCCTCAAGCCGCCGAGCCACGCCCCCTGATTACTTCAAGACTAGCCTCGCCCACATTTTCATACGCGTCAGCCCTCGCGCCGCCCCCCACCACCACCCCCCACCCCCTCCCCCACCACCCACCCCCCCCCCCAATCGCATCAACCCAACATCGGTTTCTCTTCAATATTCAATTCGTTCCTCAACCCCAACATCTCAGAAATAATAAAAATTATAATAGAAGCCATCCCCCGTCTTTTCGCCGCCAATTCTGCTGGCGAAGCTATGTCCATCATATTTTCGGAAATTCAGAAAATCTTCTCACTCCTCAGTTTGAATTAGGATCCTGTAATGGCTAATTCATCCTTCCCTATCTCCCTTCACATCGCAACCTGGAATGCGAACGGGCTGATAGGAGACCGAACGGAAGTGGCGGACTTCACAGTTCGTCACTCCCTCGATCTTTTGCTAGTCAGCGAAACCCATCTCAAACCCTCACACTCTTTCAATATCCCTAACTTTGTTTGCTATCGCTCCGACAGACTTTCAGGCAGAGGTGGTGGAACCGCTATTTTCGTAAAACGAAATATAGCCCACTCCCCCAACCCCACCCCCTCCTCTCTCTCACATTTAGAATCCACCTCTATTACCATTCACACTCGCCACTCAGGCCCGCTGCGCATCAACAGCATATACAACCCCCCCAAAACCTTCTTAACTAGCGAACTCGACACCCTCCTCAGCGACAACACTCCCACCATTCTCGCTGGTGACTTTAACTGCAAAAACACTTCTTGGAATTGCCGCATCACAAACAGTAACGGAAAAAAACTTCTCAAGTACACCGACACCCACAACCTATCAGTCATAGCCCCCTCCAAACCCACTTTCTTCTCGACTATCGGCTACAGACCCGATATTCTAGATATCGCAATCTTAAAAAGTTTCCCCTGGCCACATTCTATCTCCACTTCGAATGACCTAAATTCTGACCACAACCCCATTTTCATTGAAATCTTCGATTTCCACAATACCCCCCCCCTCCGTCAGCCAACAACATCGTGGACTGGCCTATTTTTGAACAAGTCATTCGAAATAAATTCACCATCCCCATCAAAATCTCTAACACCGCCGAATTAGACACGCATATCGACTCATTTTCCAATACTATCAGCTCAGCCATGACCGAAGCCTCAAAACCCCCCTCCCCCGCCGCACAACTCTCCCCTCACATCTTCAGTCTCTCATCAAGAGCAAAAATCACGCCAGACGCCAATGGCAAAAATATGACAACGTCGCCGACAAAGCTCGCGCAAACCACCTCCAGACCAAGCTCAGAGAAGCACTTTCGGCCTACCACTCTGAGACTTGGCAATTTAAATTATCTTCCCTCAAACCCCAAGATGGCTCGATTTGGAAAATGGCCAATTCCCTCCGCGCTCCAAAAACCATCACCACTCCGATCCACGCCCCCTCCGGCCTACTGTACGAAGACGAAGACAAGGCCGAAGCATTTGCTGACAGCCTTGAACTCCAATTCGACACTAACCCTGACACATCTTCAGCTTCACACACCGATTTCATCAATAGCCACGTCGAAAACCACATCAACCCCCCCCCCCTCTCAAAATAAATTTTTTACCTCGCCAAAGGAAATTAAAAATATAATCAAATCCAGAAAATCTAATACAGCCCCAGGACCCGACGGTGTCCCAACCAAAGCACTCAAACTCCTCCCCGCAAAGGGAATCTTATTTCTCACCCTCCTCATCAATACAGCTTTTCGCTTGCAGTACTTCCCCAAAGTATGGAAAATATCCAATATCATTCTCTTTCCCAAACCAGGCAAAGACCCCCTCTTCTGCGAAAACCACAGGCCGATCAGCTTAATTTCAAATATAGGCAAAATTTTCGAACGAATTCTTCTCACAAGACTGCAAGACCAAATAGGCCTTAAAAATGCCATCCCTGACGAACAGCACGGCTTCAGAGCCCGTCACTCCACTAACCATCAGCTTCTGAGAGTCGTCGAATTTATATCCGACGGCTTCCGAAAACATCGCTTCACTGGCGCCATTTTTCTCGACGTGGCCAAAGCCTTCGATAAAGTGTGGCACAACGGCCTACTTTACAAAACTCTTGAATTCTACAATCTCCACCCCCAACTCTACAGTCTTCTCAAATCCTTCCTTCATAATCGACCGTTCAGAGTTAAACTCAATAAAACCACCCTCTCCACCACCAGATTCATGAAAGCCGGCGTTCCGCAAGGCCCATTCTCTCCCCATTTCTTTACAACATATTCACGAGCGATATGCCCAAACCGACTGATAGGTACTCCATCACAGCACTTTATGCAGACGACACTGCAATCCTTACAAACTCCACAAGCCCCGCCACCATTACCGATAGGCTTAAACAGCATCTAGACTCCCTCCAATGCTGGTTTGAAACTTGGCGCATCGCCATTAATCCGTCCAAAAGCGCTGCCATCCTCTTCGCTCGAAGGCGCAAACGCGGCCTTCAGCCCAAAGGCCATGTCTCCTTCAATAATATTGACATTAAATGGCACAAAACGTGCAAATATCTCGGCTTAACTTTGGATAGGAAACTCAATTGGAACGCTCACATTAACTCTTCACTCAGGATAGCAAACAAAGCTAAGGGATCCATCTACTGCCTTCTAAACAAATATAGCCCCATTCAGCTTAACATCAAAATACTTCTCTACAAATCCCTTCTCCGCCCCCTCCTCACTTACGCTTGCCCCATCTGGGCCACGGCTAAATTTGTTAAAAAACTTACAGTCTTCCAAAATAAAACTCTCAGATCCATTCTCCAAGCCCCGTGGTTTGTGAGAAACTCCATCATTCATCGCGACACCAGCACTCCCCAGTTCGATTCTCACATACGCGACTTAGCCACCAGATTTTTCAAAAAACTCCAGGATATTCCAAATAGCTCCATTTCCACCCTAGGTAGCAATAACCCCGACGCCGACCCCGACAAACTCTTCCCCATTTTCCTCCTCTATAGCCCTGCTCCAGTCCCCTGAAGAATGGCTGAAAAGAGGCTTAAGCCCAAAATTCTAATAATTTAGAAGAAAAAAAAAAAAAATAAAAAAAAATAAAAAAACAGAAAAAATAAGAAAAAAAAAAAAAAAAATTAGCTCACAGTGCCTAGCAAGCACCCCATTCTTCGGGGACAAACACTCTCCCACCCGCCACACTCCAGATTACGGAGACAAGGGGGCTCTGCCCCTATCACTCTTAAAAGACATTTATAGTTATTTATGTTATATTATGTATGGAGATCACTTTCGTCAAACGTCTCGTCTCATACAACAACTACATACTGCGGTGCACTGAATACACCTTTAGCAAGTGTTTTTCATTTCGCATCCCGCCTCATCCTTCGGAACCTCGCCGTCCAGCAGCCTTCTGCCCCGATCCCTCGGTCCGGTACCGGCTTTCGAGTCTGTGTCCACCGACGGTTTGGAGCGAGTGTGAAGATCTCGACTTCGGTCGGGTGAATCCGCTCGTGCCCTAGCGAAGTGACTTGAGGCGACCACTTTTTGTTTGGTTGGCAACAAAAACTATTGCTCTGTTTTTCAAGCGGAACTATTTGCAATTAAAGAAGCATTAGTGTACGTTATGTGTAAACCGCCTAGCCGTATTAACGTAGTATAATAACAATAAACCGCCTTTTATTGTTATTATACTATAGATTATAAGGTATTATGCTCACTTTGTATCTCATGGATGTCTCATTAATCATATGATCTTATTTTCTAGTTTTCTCGATTTTTACTGGTTGTAGTATATTTTGGTTGGTTATACCGCTTTCTATTACTGTTATCTCTTTTCGCTTCTTATCACAATTTTATTTATCACACCTTATTTGCTTAACACTTTACATAGATTTTTTGATTGATTAATTTTGAGTTTAAGGTTAATATTAACTTCTCATTCTTGAATATTCACAGGCTTTACATCTTTTGCCGCCTCTACTGTCATATTTGCAAGTATCTCAACCTTATGATGCCCATCTTCATCTTCGAAACCTCGTCTCCAGTCAAAAGAAATGCTCTACAAGGTCTTATTAAGGACAAGTAATTGAATGTATGCTTCAGTCTTCGGTTGAAGTCCAATTTCATTTCTGTTTTCTAGTGATTTTTCATAATTAACCCCTCCCAAACCATGACATATGGAATACTTTTCAGATTACAGTTATAAGTGAGAGCTAACTCATTGCTTCCAAATGATATTTCTTTGACTTCTCAACTTTACTCAATAGATCTAGATTAGTAATACAAGCTTCAATTAGTGTTATCTCCTTCCTCTTCTTATTATATACAAACATGCCAGGCCTACTAGTCGCTATCTTGATATCTATTTTGATTTATATGTCTACTCTACTCTAATCTCAACATTTTCATCAGCGATAACTTCTTGGACTGAGTGCAATCTCTACTTCTTTGAGTTTTTCTGCCCATATTCTTTACATAGCGATAAATGCATACATCTAAGAAACTCGTTGTGATGCTTGCATAGTCATGACCTAACACTCTTACCCACTTCGCAGCTATATGTTCATTTTTTAAATATTTACGTATATCTAAATTTCAAATGCTTTAATTATTTCTTATAAATTATTTAATATTGTATTATAAAGCCTCTAATGCTAGCCCCTTCGTCTATCACTGCAAAGTTATGTTTTTTAAGCCAATCTTCCATAGCAGGCCTTAATTTCGCACTATTATATTTCCCTCCTGTTAAAATTTTTATACTGTTGAACTTTTTAAATTTATATAAATCATCTAAAAACATCAGCGCCTCCTTTACAAAAAGTCCATGAAAATCCAATGGTCGAAGTCTTTCCATAATATTTCTTAAAAGTACCAATGAAAGAAGTTCTAAAAGAAGAGGCTCTTCATTGTTTAGAATATTTAAATTGTTAAATTAAGAAATTTCTAGGATTAATAGATTTAAAAATAGTTGAAGAAATGGTGGATGATAAACATCCAAATATTGAGCTTAGTACTTGGATTTCCAGTTATATAGATATTAAAAACATTGATTGAGACGTTTAAAAGACTATCTTCTAAGAATCAACAGCTTAAAAGTGCAATAATGGAAGCCTCTCTTGATGAATATTATGTTTCAGTTCAAAGATTGCTTGTAAATGTTTATGACTCAATTATGAGTTTTGATAAATCATATATCAAAAGTGATGAGAAAAAACAGAAATTAGAAGATTATAAAGAAATGTTAATAAATATGTTGATTGGTGGAATAGAGTCAATGGATGTGTAAGAACAGAAACTAATACTCAATAAAATTCATGAATATTTGATTGATCTTAGTGAATGCTGTTCCAGTCAGGTAGAAAGAATTGCCATTACAATTGAATGCCTTGATTCAATTCAAAACTAGAATAAGTTTATTTTAGGGCTAATACATTATTATATAATCTATTATATTGCGAATACAGGAATCTCCACATCAGTTACTCTCTGACCTACTACTGTTGCAGCATCGTCTTCATCATCGCTATTGTTATCTATTCCACGGTAAAGTGTCTTCTTCACTACACGCGATTGAATGTATGCTTCGATGTTTTTAGTAACTCCAAGCTCTTTCAATTCAAAATTAAATAATTTATTTAGTTTTATGGTAAAACTTTAAAATTAGGAATAGAGGTTTATAATTAAAGGAGTCGGTTAGGATTTTAGGCGAATGTAGCAGCTTTGTAAATCAGCTTGTTTTAAATGTTACTCCTGTAACTTTATGTGATATTTTTATACCTCAAATATCTTGGTATGTAGAAATCCAAGTTTATGAAACAACCTTTTATTATATAAACAAATACGTTGAGTTAAACATGTTTCGATTTCATAGAGAATGACATTGTTTGAGGCTCTTAGTATTTTTGGGTGATTTTTACATAGAAGTAAGTATAGCCTACACATTGCTTCTCTATTATATAATTACTAATACATGAAGATTATCTACTAGAAGGGTTCACCTAAGCTACTACAGACTTTTTATGAAATATCTTATATATTTTTTATAGAGGATCTAAGTAATACCAAAAGAGTTAAAAAATCTCATAAAACCTCTACGGGAATAGAGAACTTAGTCCTAATATTATTCTTTAAAGCTTCAATTGGTTTGATTAATCGTTTTGGTAAGTGTTACTAAGCTTTAATTAAATTTTATTAATTAGAATGGAAATACATTATTTTATACATCAGTTAGTTTCAGGTAAATCACTGTAGAAATACTGTATTAATTTATATATTACTTTCTATTGTGTCATTTATATATTACTTTATCTGGTGTTCAAAGAATACGCTCTTAAGTGTTTTACTCTGTATTTTCAATTCGATGTCTACTTTATGGATAGCATAGACCCATATACAATATAATATGTAATTACTATATTATTCAAGGCTGAGGAATAAGTAATTATTTTATGTTTATATAGACAGAACAATTCATTAGCAATGAGATCTTGTTTTCAAAACTTCCACTGTTTGTAGAATGTATTTATTATCAAACTTTATATCAATGTAGTTTCTTATCTTCACTTATCAGACGCATTCAATATATTTCGTACTTTGTTCTACTTTCATTTAGTTATTGTTAAAACAAGAGGTATTCATAGCTAAGATAACATATTTAAAATTTTGAATACTTTTATATTAGATAATTTAACGGTTACTAAACATAATATTTACCATACAACATCACACTTTGACATATTATAACTTCATTTTGTTTTATAGAATTCTTGATAGTCTTATTACTGGCCATAAACAGTCTTTGATACATTGTACACTAATGGCGTCTAGATAGATATAATATGTTTATATCCTATAGACTACATTATAGTTCTTCAATTTTCATGAAAACCCCTTAATATCAATTAATAAATTCTAATTGGACCATGAAGTTTTTTATTAATAAAAGGAATCCAGGACTCCTTGTTGTGATAGAGTTTATTGATTATACCTTGAACTCAAGATTTTTCAATTTTCGAGTGATGGGTTTGGTTGTAATCTTTAGCTTTTAAGGTGGTTGCTCTTCAACTTGATTATTAACTTTAAATCTTTCGAAATATAAAGTACTGCAGATTCTACTTTGATTTAAAGTCAATATTTTACATTTATCTCTGAAAATATAGCGCTTTTCTTTCTAATTGGTAGTATATGAACCTTATGCTTATTCAAAAACTGGTTGACTTCATGATCAATATTTAAAAATCATGTAATTCAATATTTAAAACAGCAGCATAATGGCTCATTAAGAATAAAACATGATTTGGGAGACTGAAATAAATTGTTTGCATAATTGCTCCACTGGTAATACTAATTCTTCTCGGATTTGTCTTAATAATCTCTCTATGAATACTTGTTAAACCCTCAATGCTTCCAAGATATATATTAATAAATTTATTTAATTTAAGAACTTTCCTTCTTACATATAGATCAGCATTAATTACTGAAATTTCTATATTCAATTCTAATCCAATAGCATTAAAAAGTTTCATACTCTCATTGGTCATTCTTTTGAAGATTTCCCCACTTTGATAAATAGCTTCAGGTTTCACAGATAAAAATGGAAACTTTTAATTGATTTTTGAATTAATGAATTCATCCATAGCACAAAGAGAAGTGATGTCAAACTTTCACTTTGCAGTATTTGGTTTCTATATACCTGTTCATAATGATCTTTAAACCTCTTATAATTTTAAACACTCATTTTGAATTTTTATTCTAGCCACAAGATGCGATAGAATGCTAGCAAACGACTATACACGAAGACACAATGAAGTTGTTCGATGTCTGCATTTGTTGCTATGCAATAAATATGATATCAAATCCTCAAAGAAAATGCGTGGTTATTCAGTCCAAGAAACTGTAGCTAATGAATAAATAAGAGTGGATACTCGAATGAAAACAGATATAAAGATACAAAATAACAGGCCTGATATATTCGTTCACGATAGGCGTAGACATGAGATAATTCTGATAGAGGTCGGAATTAATAATCAAGACATTCTACAAACGGTAGAAGTTGAGAAAACTAGAAAATACGATCTTCTAGCTAATGAATTAGCTCAGTTATATAAATGCACAACAAAAATAATCCCTTATGTTTTAACCTGGGATGGTGTGGTACTATTTACCACAAGAGAAAGAGCTTAGCGTCACCAATAAAGAATACATTCAATCACGTGTACTGAAGAAGACACTTGAGAGTGCTTCTTTCGAGCGCAGGCGTGGAATAGATAGCAATAGCGATAATGAAGACGATGCTGCGACAGTAGTAGGTCAGAGAGTAGCTGATGTGGAGATTCCTGTATTAGCAATCTAATAGATTATATAATAATGTATTAACCCTAAAATAAATTTATTTCAATTTATATTGATTTTTTATTTTTAAAGAAACATAATATACAACTTCAAAAGTTCAGATTCTCAATACATTTACTAGGATGTGTATGTTCTATCAACTCAAATATTTTTAACATCAATTCATAGTATTTTTAATTTGTATAGTAATATTTAAGCAGTAAAACGACTACTAAAAGCCGAGACGGGTATACCGAACTTGCAAGTATAATTCTAGAATCAATTATCAATAATAATCCCTAAACAAAATTATTGTAGTACTAGTTAATAGATCATGCTCATTGAACTCTCCTGCCAGTTTATAAATTATTATTGGCAAACATTCCTCCAACTTCAACTTCCAATAATGCATTTAGATGTCAACTAATAGAATTTATATATGTAGCTATAGTTTGAGGCTACATCCATTCTTTATGTGTTTTTATGATGATGTAAGTGAGACCATTAAAAATCCACACAGATTATATTTCTCCAGTTATGGAGATGTTAAAAATAATATTGCAAAAAAAGATAGATATGAGAAATGAAATCTTCCTAGTAAATAAGTTGTAAATTTCATCAATTACCGCAGCATACTAATTAGATAATAAATATTCAAGCATGTCCATCACATGGAAAGTCATATTTACACTATTCTCATGTATGTATTAAACAGTGTATTTTTCCTTAATTTCGTGTCAATTCACAGTAAAAAAATTAAAAAACACAACCTTCTAGTTTCAAACAAACTTTACAAACACTTGAAATTTTTTTAAAAATCTATCAAGTATTTTTATTTAGACTTATGTAATAATTTTGTTAAGGGTTAATATTAATTATAAAGAATATTTTTATGCTTGCGAGTTCGTTTTACCCGTCTCAGCTTCTACAGCATTGGTTCCTTCGTCAATTTTCTCTTCTATTCCTCGCCTGTAGTCAAACAATATGGATTCGAGTGTCTTCTTGAGTACTATGGATTAAATATATGCTATGATGTTTTAGGTTACTCCAATCTCTTTTTTGTTACTATATCATTGAACATAAGGTATTATGTTTACTTTCATTTTGTATCTCATAGATAATTCACTTGCTAGAAGATCATATTTTCTAGTTCCCTGTTTCTACTGTTTGCAGTAAGTCCTGATTTGCTATACCAACTGTCAATGCATCAAATGTATTTTAAAAATTATATATAAGTCATGTCTGTGTTATTTAGACTAAAAACTCAATTGTTTTTAAAATATTTAGAATTAAAAATTTTCATCATGTTACGAATAAAATTTTTATCTAGAGAAATTTAAAAGCTAATAAATGAAGTTAATAATTCATAGTATTGTGTCAAGTTAATTTTAATTGAAGCGATATTCTATCGCTATACCCTCTAGATAATAATTAAATAATTAACTAAAGGATTAAGGAAATGCTTATAAATACTTTGATTTCACAGTTTTATAGAAACTATAACGACATTTTTTAATAAATAAATTAGTTTGTATTTGAGATACTTTATTGAACGCACGGTATTATGATAAAGAGCATAGTATCATGAATAAAGTTGAAACTAAATCACAAAGGCTAAGAAAAGCATTGAAGAATATCTCTTTCAAATATAGGTATGTAGTAGAAAAGATTAAAATACTGCGATTATATTAAATCCTATACTAGTGATGTAACTATTATCGCGTTTATTATTTAAAATCACATAATAGGATCTTATAAATGATATAGGTTTATTATTGAGATCAAATATTTTTTAATTTTCTAGAATAAATTTATTTTAGGGTTAATATACATTATTATATAATCTATTAGATTGCGAATACAGGAATCTCCACATCAGCTACTCTCTGACCTACTACTGTTGCAGCATCGTCTTCATCGTCGCTATTGTTATCTATTCCACGCCTGCGCTCGAAAGAAGCACTCTCAAGTGTTTTCTTCAATTTTCTAGAAAATTTTATCTATAAATAAAAATTAATTTTTGAAGCCCATGGAGAATGATGATGATACGCCGCCCCAGACTGACTAGTGATGAGTGCATATTCTGACTTCATCCTTTTTATAATTAATTTTGTTTCTTTTTTTGTACTAATATTGTTAATTGGGGATGACTTTTTAAAATCTTTGATATTTATAATATTTTTATCAAAAGCTTGAACTTGTTTACGTGGAGGATGTATGAGTACTTTATTCTTTATTTATAGAGTTCCTATAGATAATGTAATGGCATCTTATTTTAAAAAAAACATCTTATCAAGAACATTACTATAGCTCAAACTCTGTATAGTTAAATTTATTTAGGGTTATTAGAGCTAAGAGATCAGTGGTGATTAATGGGTTCTTGAAAAGGTTAAAATACCAAACTATGTTATGCTCTTTTTGAAGTCTACTAAGACAATCAATCTACAAAAAGACATAATGGTTCAAATTTATCGATTTCTGTGTATAAATTTTAGTTTTTTTTTTAGCAAAAATAATATCTGCCTGCCCTATGAAAAATATTCAGGGTTTCTGGATAAAAAAAGGTTCAGCACAAACTATAATAGATAATTTCTAGAAGACTGTGTATTGGACCAAGTATCTTGCTAAAAAAATATGATCTTATACTTCAGAGTATCTAAAATTATAAATAGGTGACTTCATGGTATAATAAAAACTACTCACTTTGAAAGACGAAGATGGTAGGAATCATAGCTAATTATACTATTCATGGATATGCCTAACTTAACTCCTTTGTTCGTAATATTTGCAAAGGGTCGATTTGCGTAGAGGAAAGTCTACAGGCTACGATATCAGAGGTACAGGTATTCTAGAATAGAAAATAAGTGAGTTTAACAAGAGTAACATATGAGAAATAAATTTATTTAAGGTTGAATATTAATTATAAAGTTTATTTTATGCTCCTGGGATGGAGTGGTAATTATTTACCACAAGAAATACATGAAAGAGCTTGGAGTTACTAATAAAGCATACGTTTAATTGCGTGTACTGAAGAAGACACTTTAGGGTGCTACTTTCAAATATGGAATATATAACAATAACTATGATGAAGACGATGCTGTGACAGTAGTAGGCCAAAGAATATCTGATGTTAAGGTTCCACATCAATCTAATAAATTATTATGAATTAAACCTAAATAAGTTTATTAATGTTTTCAAGTTCATTTTACTTGTCTCAGCTTCTATGAGTAGCTTTACTGCTTCTTCGTCAATTCTCTCTTCGATTTTTTGCCTGTAGTAACATATGAGATAGCCTGTTTTAATTATTTTTAAATTTTTAAAAAAACTCACAAATCCGTTCAGGATTCATCTCTACTTTTGAATTCATAAAAATTAAAATGTGAAATTTTGTAGCTCGCTACCAATCATTTTCATGCTTATTTAGATTCCTTATCAAGTACTCTTTAACTGTTGTCAAACGATATGGACTTCTACCTTGTTGAGTACTGTGATTTAATTAACACTGAAATAAATTTATTCAATATGCTTTTATTTATTAAACTCAATTACTTCTAATCTGGGCAAGAACTTCGCTGTTACCTTTTAAAATAATTTGATTACTGAAGCTTTTACCATACACTGCCTTTCCAAGAACCTCAAAGCAAAAGGATGTATCATCAACTATGTAAACAGATCCCAATTCAAACGAGTTTATCATAGCATATTCACTAAGGCTTGTAAATCTTTCTTCAAAGATTATCTTGTCACATTTTAAAGGTCTAACAAGACTAGATACGCTTATTGGAATTGAATAGGCCAGATTGTCTATTTTAAACATTATTGTTGTATTAATATGACCAATATCGATAATAGAGAGCACGATCTTTTCTTCCTTGACTAGCTTCAATGTTTTATGGTCTTCATTAGCTTCATATTCAACAATATATTCTTTCTCAATAGTATCCGTTTCTAGGATTAGTTTGGAACCTTCAAAATAAAGGCTTCCTTTATAATTATTTAAATCGATAAATAAAGGAAGACTATCAATTATCTTAGAGCTATGCGTATCCTTACAAACCTCCATGTAACTTCCTGGTGTTTCCTGTTCTCTATTATAACTTATAAAGGTTTCTGTATAAGGTTTAGAACAAAGTATTTCATCATTCAATGCCTTACTATTAGGAAAATCTATTGATTGAGCAATTGTATTTGTTCAATTGAGTGTTTCATTAACAGGCATGTCACTTGCATCTGCAATATCAATGTATCTAATAACATTTCTGACTCTTCTAGAAAAAGGACTTGCCTTTTTTATATTTTTTAAGTAGTTGATGCATTGTAATTCACTTATGATTCCTTTATTCATCATAGTACAATAGAATCTTATTAAATCATTTACATTCTTCTCAATCTTCACTTTAAAAACAAACTCTGTAATCCTGGAGCATATCTTTCCTGCAACATTAAGAACCAGTCCACTAGGATTCATAACACTTTTTAGATCAACTAAGTATTTTTCCAAAATAGCATTCCAAGCTGAGGATATAGTATCACAACATGATATTATCTCCATAAACTCCTTTTCATTATCAGGCATTATAAAATCCAAAATACTAGGTAATACCATATCTTCTTTTAAGCAGATATTAAATATTTCCATGATCAGTGAAGGTTCTTTTATTTGATTGACTATTTCTTCAATGGCAACTTCATCTTTCTTTCTGAAGAGAATCCTTAGTTTAATTTTTCTTACATCATCAGAGTCACTGCCTTGAATTGAGAACAAGGAACTGGAAAATTCCACTTTGTCAACAAGCTCTTCAATGTACATCAAAATATTATAAAGTTGTTCATTTCTGAGATTCAAGAATCCAATGGCATGGTTGAATATTTCTTGATGACAATTGGTGTCGATTTTTAAAAGAGCTTTTGAGCTTAAATAGAATATTGCAACATCATTGCTTTTCAGTAATGAACGAATAATCTCTTTCAAATCAACTGCAGCCTTTTTATATTTAATATTTCCCAAAATAGTCCGAATGCCTTGAAGATTTGACTCTTCAATATACTTTTTTAGATGAGTTCCTAGCTCCTTAATTGTGATGAAGTCCTCGATGGATTCTATGTATAATATTGTTTTTAAAGCGCTAATAGAAACTTCATCTTCCTTGTCGGACATAAGGTTCTTTAAGATCTTGGTAAACTCCTTTTCATAAAATGTAGTTTTGTTTTTCATGTAGATGAAGCATATTGCTCTTGCTGCCACCGATCGGATTTCTTTCCTATCATGAACACACATTCGTTTAATATCATGAGTATAATTGTTGATTAGTACATCATCAGTCAGTTGTACAGCATCATTTATTGTGTACTTTTGAATAAGCCAGTTTCTATCATTAAAATCTTTTAAAAATGTATGAGTGCACATTAACTGGCATGCAGGGCGGTCATAACAGTTTAACTTTAAGTAGACGTTGCACAATAGTTTTAGATCCGAGTCTTTTGAGTCTATTATTTTAAGTACATCGCTATATAGGATTCCCATATCATAGCTAAGTTGAATCATACTTACAATGGTTTTCATAGCTTTAACTTGGGTCTCTGTTGTTAGCTCTTCTTGTAATACTTGACTACTTCTAGGAAAGCATAATGAATCTCCAAATATTATTTTTCCAAGTTTTTTTAGTGTTCCACTACAATCCATATTGTTTATATTTTTTCAATCCTTATACATATTACTATGTTGTATTTATTTTGTTTCAAAAGTATCAATCCAAATGTCTATTATATAAAAACTGAGTAGAACAAATGGTTAAGTATTGACTATGCTATGTTCTATTGGAAGACTATCAATGGAATTAAAAATTTCAAGTAAGTTTTAAAGAATCATATTTAGAATAAACCTATTCATCTTTGTGTATAATATTTGACACTTCATTTGTTACTAATTAATAAATTTATTTAGGGTTAATACATTATTATATAATCTTATTAGATTGCGACAGTCCAAGTAACTGTAGCCAATGAGCTTGTTGAAATAAAAGTGGATACTCGAATGAAAACAGATATAAAGATACAAAACAACAGGCCTGGTAAATTCGTTCACGATAAGTGTAGACATGAGATAATTCTGATAGAAGTTTTGATAATCAAGACATTCTACAAACAGTAGAAGTTGAGTGAATACGATCTTTTAGCTAAGGAATTAACTCAGTTATATAAATATGAAATAATCCCTTATGTTTTAACCTGGGATGGTGTGGTAACTATTTACCACATGAGAAAGAGCTTGGAATTACTGAATACATCGAAGCATACATTCAATCGAGTGAACTGAAGAAGACACTTGAGAATGCTTCTTTCAAATATTGAATAGATAACAATAGTGATGATGAAAATGATGCTGCAACAGTGGTAGGTCAGAGAGTACTTGAGATGGAGATTCTAGGTCAATCTAATAGATTATTATGAATTAACTTTTTATTTTTTAATATTCACAGGCTTCACTTCTTTAGCAACCTCCACAATCATATTCACAAGTGCCTCAACTTCATGATGGCCATCCTTTTCTTTGAGACCTCGTATCGGGTCAAAATAAATGCTCTATAAAGTCTTATTAAGGACAAGCAATTGAATATATGCCTCGACCTTCGGCCGAAGTCCAATTTCATTTCTGTGTTTCTTCTGGAATTTCATATCTAACCCCTACCAGGCTAATACATATGTAAAATCTTCACCTTACACTTATAAGTAAGAGCTAACTCATTAACTACTAAATCATATTTCCTAGGTTTCTCATTTTCAATTTAAACCAATGGATTTAATATTCTAATTCTAATTTCGAATAAATTATCTCCTTCCTCTTCTTATCACGTGCAAACATGCTAAGCCTATTTTAAACAATAAATTTATTTTAGGGTTAATACATTATTATATAATCTATTGGATTGCGAATACAGGAATTTCCACATCAGCTACTCTCTGACCTACTACTGTTGCAGCATCGTCTTCATCATCACTATTGTTATCTATTCCACACCTGCGCTCGAAAGAAGCACTCTCAAGAGTATTCTTCAATACATCGATTGAATGTATGCTTTTATGTTTTTAGTAACTCCAAGCTTTTTCATGTATTTCTTGTGGTAAACCTATTTTAAACAACATACAATTAATTAAATATTAAACATAAACTTAGCTATAGGATTTATTGAAAAAAAGCTCAAGAACTTTTAAATCTTCAACCAAAGTGCATTTTTTAACTTCATTTTTATCATAAACAATAAGGCATTGCATCACATGATCCAATATTCCAGCCACTGTTTTATCAAGAATCATTTTTCTTAATTTGTCTTCAATTTGATCAGGTTCCAATTCTAGCTTAGAAGCTATGAAACTAATTTTAATGTGAGAATAGGGCTCAATGATCTTGAGAATATTCTTGTCTAATAAAATATTATACAGCGTTTGTAAATGCTTATAAATAAAACTGTCGGTTTCTACAGCTCGGCTGTTGTTATAAAGAAGATCTTTGTATGCCTTCAAATCTCTTTTTTTACATATCTTTCCAACCTCTAAAAGAAGCTGTACGTAAAAATCATCCTGGATTTTAATCGCATACTTGGCATCCAAAATTGCGGACAACTCATCATAACGACTAGCCATTATTTTACTAAGAATTATATATCTCAAGGGAGTTTTCCTATTTTCATACAAGCCGTCTTGAATAAAAGCTTCTACAGACTCAATAAAGTAGGATATGGCAGGGTCATAGGAGCGATCATCACATATGTACATACCATTAAGCAAATCAATCTGTGCTTGAAGTTGAAGAGGGCAGGCTGAACTAACAGCCATGGCCCTTGCAGAAGTTAATTATGATCTCGCTTTGCTAAAATCTTTAAGCTCATAGTATGCTCTGCTCTCATAAACATACAAGGATATCAGATTAACCTTATCATCATATTTCTTAAGATCCTTTGAAACCAAACTTATCTTCTCAAGACAATCACTATACCTTCCTATGCTCAGATACACTTGGACTTGCTTACACTCCAAATCGAGTTTTAACATCTTTTTGTCAGATGCCCATGCTACAAGGCTTTCCAGAAAGAACAACACTCCCTCATATGTCTTAAAGCTTACTGGCAAAAGACTATATATGTTTTTAATTATCTTTGTTAGATGTGCAGTGGTTAATGAAGGCCATTCTGTTTGAAGGTTTTTGATTATAGAAAGAAACTCTTCGTAGTCAGAATTCAAAAATTTAGAATCGCATAACTCAAGAATGTACTTTTCCTTTTCTTCATTTGTTGAAAATGCATTTAGTTTATCTTTGAGCATGAGTTATTTTACCTCATAAAATTTATAATTTTTGTTTTTTATTTGTTGGTGTTTTATTACAATTGTTTAAAGGTAAATGAAAATATTGAAGTGTTAGAAATATGTGAACTCCTTTTCATTATTTAAACATAAAGCAAATAGAAATACTTATTTCAATAGATAAATCTAATTTAATACTTAAAAATCTCTTTAATTTATATTATAAACTTTATAATAACCTTCACTTGGGATTTTTTTATATCTATTTACTATTGTGTTTATTTCAAAGACTTTTAAGATCATTAGATTTTTCTTTTGAAATCATTTAAAAATCGGGTTATTGAAAATGTGTGAAACCTCACTCTAAGAGAATGTAGTTAATGAATTAATAAAAGTTGGTGCTTAAATTAAAACAGATAGAAAGGTGCATAATAATAGGCTTGATATAATTTTTTATTATAAGAGAATGAATGTGATAGTTCTGATAGAAGTTACGAAAAATATGATACTGATCTAATTAATTATGTTGGTTATATAAATATAAGATAAAAATAATCCCTTATGTTTTAGCTTTACATGGTGAGCTCTTATCACAAGAGAAAAAATTTGAAGTTATCATTTCAGAATGCATTTCAATCATTCGTAATATAGAATGTCCATTTTGAGCAAAGACGTTAAATAGAAAATAATAAGATGATTCAGAGACAATAGTGGGTCAGAGCGTAGCTTATGTGAGGATTCCTGTATTTGTTGATTAATTGTAATGATAATCTATTGAGAGTGAAATGAATCAGTTGGATTAATAAATTTACTTTAAGGCTAAGACATTATTATATATTCTATTATATTGCGAATACAGGAATCTCCACATCAGCTACTCTCTGACCTACTACTGTTGCAGCATCGTCTTCATCATCGCTATTGTTATCTATTTCATACTTGAAAGAAGCACTCTCAAGTGTCTTCTTCAGTACACGCGATTGAATGTATGCTTTATTGGTAACTCCAAGCTTTTTCATGTATTTCTTGTGGTAAATAGTTACCACACCATTTCAAATATATGAAGGATTATTTCATATTTATATAACTCAATTAATTCATTAGCTAAAATATTGTATTTTCTAGTTTTCTCAACTTCTACTGTTTGTACAATGTCTTGATTAGTAATTCCGACCTCTATCAGAATTATCTCATGTCTACGCTTATCGTGAACGAATATATCAGGCCTGTTATTTTGTATCTTTATATCTGTTTTCATTCAAGTATCAACTCTTATTTATTCATTGGCTACAGTTTCTTGGACTGAATAACCACGCATTTTCTTTGAGGATTTGATATCGTATTTATTGCATAACAACAAATGCAGGAATCGAACAACTTCATTGTGTCTTCGTGTATCGTCGTTTTCTAGCATTCTATCACATCTTGTGGCTAGATGATCAACTGTCCTAGGTGAATTATTACAGTGCTACAGTGCTGGCATTTAGATGTCACACCTAAGAAAATATTTCTGTCTTGCAGGCTACAATAGGCTGCTTCATCGCGTGGCTTGTTATTTCCATGCTTCAACCAGCATGAGGAATCTTTTATATCCATTAATGGATTTGCCTTTGCTCTATAAAGTTTTTCGTGATTTGGTATTAATAAAAGATAGTTTACTATACATTTACTTCTCTAAACATATGAAAACTATCCAGTAGGTTGAACAAAAAGAATTTCCGGCACAAAAGAAACAAATCAACTATCTTAATAATATGATGTTCTTCATATATTATAAAAACTATGAGTAAGTCATGCTATTTTATCCAATTACAGAATAATAGAGTTATGATTCATAGATTTTGAAATTTATATGCTAATATAATTGAAGAACAAAAAGGGCCATGTAAACTTATCTGGTATATCATAAATTAGTTACATAAATAAATATTGGTCAAAAGCATTACTAAATGCGAATATCCAGTCTTTTATCCTTTAGTGAAAAATCTCTAATACCAGACTTAATACATTTAAAGTTATTTTAGCTAAAGTTAAATATTAATTTTCATTCTTGAATATCTAAAGGTTTTACCTCTTTAGCTGTCTCTATGATCTAAATATCTTTATACCTATGTTTAAAATTCATTTGTAACTTATATCATATTAAATACATACTAGATATTCTTATTTCTATCAGTCTGATATGTTTTTTGCTTTATACAAATAGAATTGATCTGTCATTAATATCATCCTATATGATAATGTCCATTATTGTTTCTACATTCAATACAATCTCTCTATTGAAAAAAATGTTTTTTTATTAGAATTTCAATTAAATAATTAAAAATAAACATTTTTAATTGATTTTAGAGCCAATGGCTCACTGGTGATCAAAGGGTTCTTGAAAAGACACCAGTGAAAGGTTTAAACACCCAACTATGCTATGCTCTCTTTGAGGTCTATCAAGACAATCAATCAGACCTATTCTCAAAATTTCAATATTGAAATGAAGGTGATTGTTACACCTACCCTCAAAAATAGACAGTATGTAAATTAACGTCCGTGTTATATTTGAATGAGAGAGAGGGAGAGAGAGTGAGGGAGATAAACGTACCATAATCTGTCAAAACAAAAATGGCAACAAGATTGGCCGTGATTCTTCTCTACGACGCTGCGGATGAGGAAATCAATAGGTAATTTTATGAACAAACCTTTTTCTGTGAACTTTGAATACTGTATTAGTACTTATTTTAACCAAAAACTTATATTTTTAGCCGAAACTCGTGAATGGAAAGACGTCGTTTGCGTGATTTGTGCAACCCGATGGAAATTCCAAATGGGCAATTTTTACAACTATACCGCCTTGATAAGGACACCGTTATATATTTATTTGAAGTATTAACTCCCTTTTTAAGAGTTTCAAGGTATTCAGGATCTATAACACCACAAAAAAAGGTAAATGTTTTGAAGTAATACTCACTATTTTTTAGGTTATTTTTCGTATTTTTTTTATTGTACTATACAAAATTTTGATAATTAAAGTGTATTATTGCACAAGAATGACACTAAATATCGATTTTTAATTGCCATGTTTATACTGAAAGTAAATTGATAATTTGAATTCTAGGTGTTAACAGCTTTAAATTTTTACTCGCACGGGTCTTATCAAGGGTTAACTGGGCAACCATTGCCTTGGCTTGTCACAATCTTCTGTTAGCAGGTGCTTGAATGAAGTGACTGAGGTAATTTGCGAACACTTGCTAACAGAATGGGTTGTTTTCCCGACAAATGATGAGGACATTTCCACAGCGCAATTGCAGTAAGCACACTATTTCCATATGGCCGGATATGATTCCTTCTTTATTCTCTTTAAGACATGAATCTTTTTTTCCTTTATTATACAAATATTACACAACATAGCTCCCGCGTGTAAAGTTGCTGTCAAAAAGTCATATAAAAGATTAATAAACTTATTTGATTAATTATTTAGTATTTTTAAACGTGTTAACGCTAATTTTTTTATAGATTTTTTGAAAAATTCAACTTCCCCAGTATAGTTGGATGTATTGATGGAACTCATAATCAAACCCTCCTACAGAAATAATAGACAAGCCTATTTTAATAGAAAAGGGTATTACAGTATTAACGCACAAATTGTAAATATATATGGAATATTGGGGAATTATATTATATCACAAAGTTATTAAATTGACTTTTTAATAATTATTTTGTTCCAGATATGTGGAGCAGATGTTAAGATTTTGTCAGTTAATGCATTGTATCCCGGGTGCACTCACGATGCAGCAATATGGCATACATCACAGATTAGAAGATTTTTGGAAAATCGAAATGCTAGAGGTTGCTGGTTACTGGGTAATTTTTTTTTATAATTTCATAGTGAAAATATACAAATCGTATTACATTATTTGGGCATAACGATGACGTATTGTTGAATTTTCAGGTGATTCTGGATATCCATCAGAACCCTGGCTTCTCACACCTTACGAAAATCCAGGACATAATACACCAGAATGCTGTGGAAAGGTGCATAGGACTTTTAAAATCAAGATTTCGTTGCATTCTGAAGCACAGAGTTCTAAACTATAGTCCGACTGTTGCAGGGCAAATATTTTATTCATGTGCTGTACTGCATAATATATGTATCTCCAGAAATGTCCCACTACATGATGTTGCTGGTGATGGGTGCATATTTAACAGTATGTTATGATTTGCTTTAATTAGTTTAACGATAAACACAACACTATAATTCTTTTTAAAATATTTTTATTTATTTACAGATGTCATTGGACCAATTAATGATCATGCAACAAGCATTCCAATTCGACGGCGGCAAGTCAGGAATGAAGTCATACAAGAATATTTTAGTTGAATTTTTTTTTTCCTTACATTTATAAATTTGACTTTTATACATTCAGTAACTTTACCCAACCTCTAAAGTATTATTACATTTTTATCTTGTAAACAAACCATTTGTGAATATATAACCATCTCAGTTTTCTTTCCTGATTCTTTCTGACAGATGTAATAGAATCAGGGGATATTCCTTACCTATACATATTATTAAATTCATTATGTGCAACTCATATTTTTATTTAATTTCCCTTATTTTTAGAATATTGTAAGTAAAGGAATAACAGATATCCTTCTCATACATTTTATTTGGAAAGAGGTTTTATGTATTTGTATACACAATTAAAACACAGGTTTAATGTTATGTTTTTATATAATCTTACAAATATTATTTCACATTTAACTGTAGTAATAATAAACAAATCTGTCTGCATACATTAATAAAACATTTATCAAAACAGTAACTATTCGATTAATAACATAAAATAAATATTAAAGTGGAAAGTAGTAAAATCTTTTTCACGTTATCTGTAGAAATAAAAAAAAATCAGTCATTACTATAGGAATATAAAACTTATCAGTCAAGATGTGTACATAAAATAAATAAAAGCGTTAACTAAGTCAGGCGAACCAGGTGACCTTCGCCCACCTTGGCAATAATTAACCATTTCTTAATGTAGACTACACTTGATACAAAGTTGACTATTATCCTACCAGGTACAAGGAGAAATCCATGCGTCCATTCCTGCAATGCTAGATATTTCTCTACTAAGTAATGCTCAGTCAGGAATCTCCCATTCCGCCACTGTGGCATAGTCTAGTGCAGCGGTATATATACAGAAGTCAGAACAGCAGGCGTTTCCTGTGAAACCATTATTTTTTCTATAACGAATTAATTGTTATCAAATAAATTACCCTAACAAGAGCAAAATGGTTATATTTGAAGTGTGTTAATCTACTTGTCATGGATCCTGCATGGAATTTGAAAACAATACTTCTCACAGAACAAGAAAAGGATTTACAAGAAAGTCGGTATTTTTGCGAAGTCGATTCTTTGTTGACATCCCTAATTCTAATATTTTTTATGGTTATTACCATAGATAAGAGATATACTTAGATTGGCAACTCTAAAGAAAAAAACGGTACCACAGCAAGGTACAGTGGCGCAATCTAACGCAAATGTGGGTACTAATTCACAGATTTTGCCGCTCTTTTTTTGAATGTTCAATTTTCCAAAAAATTTAAAAATTGTTTTTTTTTATTTTCGATAGAAAAATAGTTTTTCTATCGAAAATAATGTTTTTCAATCAATAGAAATAATTTTAAATTTTCGTAACAAAAATATATAAAATTACATCTATTGTTGAAAATGGGAATTTGGTTAAACAATAAAGATGTCAAGCTTGTTTTAAAATATTTATTATGCGAAATATGCAAATTCTAGAATAACAGAAAAATAGGGAAAGAAAATTGACAATGAGACGATCCCTGCAACACTATATAGGTTTTGTATGATAGTTAATTGTCTTTGCATAATAATCATATTAAATTATTAATATAATACAAAATGGTTATCGCTTTGTGCATAGATTTGAAATTCAATGTTATTCATAATATATTTTAGTCACCGACCATACTGAAAACATTACATTAACTTATTTTATACATTATTGTCACCGAACCTATTGCAAACATTACAATTACATTAATTTGAAGTATATTATTGATGACTTAACATAAATGTATAAAAATGGCCAAATTCCATAGCAAGTATATCTGCACAATAAGTGAGATTTTGTTAAGTGGTACCAAAGTGATTGGATAATTTAATTGCACTATAAAAATAATATATTCTACATTAGAATACATTAAATTTATTATAAATTATTACTCTGAAAGAATGAACTTGCTCGATTTTTATTTTTATTATTTTTAAGAACTAATTTACGTGCCATTTTTTGACTGGGTATGAAAAAGGATTTAAGCCTAACCGACCATTTAAAATATGATTAACGTCTTTGCATCATGTATAAATGTTCATTTTTTATGTTAAATTTAAAATCAAATTTTTTACTGAATCTCTATTGTATTTAAAACTAATAATTAAGATGAGCAGCAATATTAAATTTATAACATATATTAGGCATGTGGCGATCTGATAAAATTGTAATTTTGTACTCCCGGGAATTAAAAAAAAGTTATTTGAGGTACAAAAACAAAAGAAATGTTTGAAATTTTTTTTACATATTTTATACATTCCTCAAAATTTCCTATTTCTTTCATCTACAACAGATGGTGGTGCATTCTTTAAGGTAGATGATTCACAACTTTAGAAACTTGAAGAAGAGCAATAAATACATATTGTTGGTCTCCTTCAATAACAATGCTCAATTAATTAATTCATCGCTCTCATCATCCTCACAATTCATCGCAATGGAGTGGGCGGATAATAGATATTAAATTATGAGTGATTTACAAGAAATTATAAAAAATGTACATGTCTAAGTTACATTACATACTTTAGTTGTACAAACAGTTGTTTCTTTAGTAATAAATTGCCTCATAGTCTCCTTTGCATCATTTAACAAGATCAGTTTAACATCTGGGCGACAAGACTGGCTGACTTTCATCTTCATGATTTAATCTGCAAAATATGAATATCTGTTTTAGATAATAGGTATTATAGAAAAATAATTGGATGTTGGATGCAACAATATGCTTATATGTAAGTCGCTTGGATTCCACATTGCTTCTGACTCGAGACATGTTCCTTACACTGGTTAATTCTTTTCTGCCTCCGGGAAAAATGTAGCTAAATACATAAACTGCAATTAAATACATCGAGTTTACCATACGAATAGCGCAATGGTAGAGGATTTTGTTGGCAGTGGCGGGGACAGCTTTTTTTGGAACAGAGGCTCTGGATCTGTACTTATTCATGATGAACAATACTGAAAACAAATATAATTACGTACTAAGTGTTCGTAATATATTTTCAATGACATATAAAATACTTGTCTTATGGATACCAACAAATATTTATTTGAATTACAGTAACAAACATATATGACTGAAAAATAATCATGACAAAGTGGGCTTACCATTCTTAACTGGAAGAATGCAGGGTCCTGGCGAGGAGGTGGTGCTTGGCAGCCAGGCTCCCAGCTCCCAGCAGGTGGAGTGCACACAATAACAGGACCAGGCGCTCGCTGCCTCCCTCACTGCCCACTAATTCTGGTTCCACCTCTAAAAAAACAACACAAAGCTATGATAAGTGGTAGGCTTCAAAGTGTCTGCGAACTTCTTCAGAAGGACTTGCAGATCCTGGAATGAATATAGATGAAAACTTACGTTTGTTGATGTACGCCGCGTACAATTTTGAGAATTTGAATAGCATCTCTAGGTTGAATATTTTACAAATTCACTCTTTAAGTATATTCATATCTGAGAAACCAGTGTCACATATTTATTTTATACTCAAATAACAAGGTACACAGCACTTACGTCTTCGAAACATAATAAAATTTGAAAGTAAGAAGTAACGTCAAAAGCCGTTATACGTATGGATTGTTTATGGTTATAGTCATAGACAATAGATACATTTGATACAAATTTAAATTTCGTCTATGATATATAATTTATAATCTTGTCTATGATCACCACTTGCGGGCAGGCCAACCAACATAACAAACAAAAATGTAGTGCTAGTTTGTTAGTATGAATGTTCGCACCCCCTGGTTATTACTTCAAAACATAAACAGAGGGAAACGATGGAAGATACCCTGAAACATAAAAAAGAAATTGCCAGCCGAAGCGACTTGACAGTTGAAGAAGGACGGGGGAAAAACCCTTTTGTCGTTTTCAAGGGACTTATAAAAGGAGTTACAGAGGAGGATCTTAATCAGACTTGTTTAGAGGGTTTTTTATCAGTAATTTTTTACCCTTCCAATTCATGTATTAATATAAAACACTCAGATGTTTATAATAATAAGGTAGTTAGTAAAAGTGTCAAAGTGACTAGCGCTGATGCACTTGTAGTTTGTAGATTAGGCGGTCTAGCCGCATGTAGAGTACTCAGAGTATCGTAGACTCTAAGGAATTGGAAAAAAAAAAAAATTGATCTTAATCAGTCTATGAGCAATCAAAATAGGGGCCTAGTCTTGGATGAAGTATTAAAAATTTAGTACAGAAAGAGTCACAGGAATGGACTTTTATCAAATGTTGTTTGCCAGATGCTACCTAAAACCTGGAATCAACTTATGAGCATTGGGAAAGTCAACATTGGATACCAAAGAGTTCCAGTCGAACAATGCTTCAAATGTCTTAAATTCGGTCATACGCAAAGGTTTTGCGATGCAAAAATTACATGTGTACATTGTACTGGTGAACATCTTTATAAAGATTGCACGGATAAGTCGACTGAAGAGCCTACGTGCGTCAATTGTAAATCGCAAAATAGAGATGCGGCCCACAACTCTTTCAGCACTAAGTGCCCCATTCGATTGATTAAAGAACACCGAGCGAGAGAGTTAACAAACTATGACTTATGTTTGTAAAGTTCTTACAATCACTGACAGATTACAACCTTATATAAGAATTATTCAATAGAACGTAGGCCGCTGTAGGGCAGCACAAGAAGACTTATTAAAATCAATAAATAAATATAACGTTATTCTAATCCAAGAGCCTTACACCGGCAATACAGGAAGGTTGAATGCTCCAGGATTTGATGTGTACCAGGCGGATTCTTCGACAGATAACATTTGTAAAGCTGCCATTATTCTTAATAACTAACACAAACAGCGTTTTTGTTCAGCTAAATACAGAACTTGGACCAGTTATTTTTTGATCACTATACATTGAACCATCGACAAATATTGAGCCGATGATGGAGACTGTAAAGAGTTTGGCACAAAAATACATTATTGTAGGCAGAGATGTAAATGCCAAGAGTATATGGTGGGGAAGCTCCAGGACCGACGATCGAGGTGATCTTGTAGCATCGTACCTATCAGAATCTGGATTGCACTTGCTGAACGAAGGATCGATTCCTACTTTCGAGACTCATCGCGGGAATAAACACATACATAGCGTAATAGATATTACATTTTGTTCTCACCAGCTGCTTGACAAAATTGAAGACGTGGAGAGAAAATTAAATATTCTCAGCGATCACAATCCAATCGAGTTTCTTTTCCTAAGCAAAAGTACTGAATTGCCAAATACAAATACTCGTATACAAAGAAATCAAATTGGGACCTCTTTAACACAAATATCCACTCTCAGTTATAATCTCATTTTCTAACATCTGAGATTTTCAAAAATGTAAATAACGCGACAAACTTGGAAGAAAACATCTCTTCTCTTAATATTAGTATTGATAAAGCATGTAAAGAGAGTATCCCTCTAATAAGAACTCTCTCAAGAAAAACCTGTCCATGGTGGGACTCAGGAATTGAGTGAGCTAAAGAAAAAAACCAGACAGGCTAAACATAATGTTGCACACAGAGACTATTACCATAATGTGATTTTGTTACTTATTTGTGAATTATTTTATGACGCACAAACACTACTATTATAAGTTGAAATTGTTACTTATTTGTTGATTAATAATTATTATTTACTTTACGCGGCGTGCCGCGGGATTGGGAACACGATAAACCTTTGCCCACCCGCCGGTACGCCGCCTATGTTATTTGAATTTAGTTTTATTTAGTGCCGTGGACAACAGTAGAAATAAACAAATGTCGTAGTCCACGGCACCCATACAAAATTATCCCGCCAGTTTTCACATTTAATCAAAAGTCCCTTATCAGAGCAAAAATGGTGAGCCCGCTGCTCAAAACTCGCTTAGCGACCATTTCAGAACAACGAAATCACTAAAACTAGAATAACTCAAAAAGGAACACTGGCCGAATAATTCTTGTTACGGGATATCACGGGTCGCGATATTCACTACGGAATTCCCCACTCGTGATATCCCCCATTGTTAATTTTAATATATATTTTGAATTGTTTGTCTCCGGAAAACGGGTTCTGCCGCCTGTCAACCCGCGACCGAAAAATGAAGCAATGTTGCGCTGTTCGGCCGGCAGGTGGCGGCGACCGCCGCATCATTTGGGGCGCGGTTAGGCTTGTAAACGCGCCCTGATTGGTGCGGTGGGTGATTTTGGGGTGGCGCGCGCTGCTAACGGCGCATGTCCACTCAACTTGAATAAATACAAGGCCGCCGCAGTATGGAGCTCACATCGTGGACTGGCCTATTTTTGAGCCAACAACTTCGTGGACTGGCCTATTTTTGAACAAGTCATTCGAAATAAATTCACCATCCCCATCAAAATCTCTAACACCGCCGAATTAGACACGCATATCGACTCATTTTCCAATACTATCAGCTCAGCCATGACCGAAGCCTCAAAACCCCCCTCCCCCGCCGCACAACTCTCCCCTCACATCTTCAGTCTCTCATCAAGAGCAAAAATCACGCCAGACGCCAATGGCAAAAATATGACAACGTCGCCGACAAAGCTCGCGCAAACCACCTCCAGACCAAGCTCAGAGAAGCACTTTCGGCCTACCACTCTGAGACTTGGCAATTTAAATTATCTTCCCTCAAACCCCAAGACGGCTCGATTTGGAAAATGGCCAATTCCCTCCGCGCTCCAAAAACCATCACCACTCCGATCCACGCCCCCTCCGGCCTACTGTACGAAGACGAAGACAAGGCCGAAGCATTTGCTGACAGCCTTGAACTCCAATTCGACACTAACCCTGACACATCTTCAGCTTCACACACCGATTTCATCAATAGCCACGTCGAAAACCACATCAACCCCCCCCCCCTCTCAAAATAAATTTTTTACCTCGCCAAAGGAAATTAAAAATATAATCAAATCCAGAAAATCTAATACAGCCCCAGGACCCGACGGTGTCCCAACCAAAGCACTCAAACTCCTCCCCGCAAAGGGAATCTTATTTCTCACCCTCCTCATCAATACAGCTTTTCGCTTGCAGTACTTCCCCAAAGTATGGAAAACATCCA
>CM062845.1:51739447-51777600 GCA_031772225.1 Eubasilissa splendida
GTTAAGTTAAGTTAAGTTAGTTAAGTTAAGTTAAGTTAAGTTAAGTTAAGTTAAGTTAAGTTAAGTTTAAGTTAAGTTAAGTTAGTTAAGTTAAGTTAAGTTAAGTTAAGTTAAGTTAAGTTAAGTTAAGTTAAGTTAAGTTAAGTTAGTTAAGTTAAGTTAAGTTAAGTTAAGTTAAGTTAAGTTAAGTTAAGTTAGTTAAGTTAAGTTAAGTTAAGTTAAGTTAAGTTAAGTTAAGTTAAGTTAGTTAAGTTAAGTTAAGTTAAGTTAAGTTAAGTTAAGTTAAGTTAAGTTAAGTTAAGTTAAGTTAAGTTAAGTTAAGTTAAGTTAAGTTAAGTTAGTTAAGTTAGTTAAGTTAAGTTAAGTTAAGTTAAGTTAAGTTAGTTAAGTTAAGTTAAGTTAAGTTAAGTTAAGTTAAGTTAAGTTTAAGTTAAGTTAAGTTAAGTTAAGTTAAGTTAAGTTAAGTTAAGTTAAGTTAAGTTAAGTTAAGTTAAGTTAAGTTACGTTAAGTTAAGTTAAGTTAAGTTTAAGTTAAGTTAAGTTAAGTTAAGTTAAGTTAAGTTAAGTTAAGTTAAGTTAAGTTAGTTAAGTTAAGTTAAGTTAAGTTAAGTTAAGTTAAGTTAAGTTAAGTTAAGTTAAGTTAAGTTAAGTTAAGTTAAGTTAAGTTAGTTAAGTTAAGTTAAGTTAAGTTAAGTTAAGTTAAGTTAAGTTAAGTTAAGTTAAGTTAAGTTAAGTTAAGTTAGTTAAGTTAAGTTAAGTTAAGTTAAGTTAAGTTAGTTAAGTTAAGTTAAGTTAAGTTAGTTAAGTTAAGTTAAGTTAAGTTAAGTTAGTTAAGTTAAGTTAAGTTAAGTTAAGTTAAGTTAAGTTAGTTAAGTTAAGTTAAGTTAAGTTAAGTTAAGTTAAGTTAAGTTAAGTTAAGTTAAGTTAAGTTAGTTAAGTTAAGTTAAGTTAAGTTAAGTTAAGTTAAGTTAAGTTAAGTTAAGTTAAGTTAAGTTAAGTTAAGTTAAGTTAAGTTAAGTTAAGTTAAGTTAGTTAAGTTAAGTTAAGTTAGTTAAGTTAAGTTAAGTTAAGTTAAGTTAAGTTAAGTTAAGTTAAGTTAAGTTAAGTTAAGTTAAGTTAGTTAAGTTAAGTTAAGTTAAGTTAAGTTAAGTTAAGTTAAGTTAAGTTAGTTAAGTTAAGTTAAGTTAAGTTAAGTTAAGTTAAGTTAGTTAAGTTAAGTTAGTTAAGTTAAGTTAAGTTAAGTTAAGTTAAGTTAAGTTAAGTTAAGTTAAGTTAAGTTAAGTTAAGTTAAGTTAGTTAAGTTAAGTTAAGTTAAGTTAAGTTAAGTTAAGTTAAGTTAAGTTAAGTTAAGTTAAGTTAGTTAAGTTAAGTTAAGTTAAGTTAAGTTAAGTTAAGTTAGTTAGTTAAGTTAAGTTAAGTTAAGTTAAGTTAAGTTAAGTTAAGTTAAGTTAAGTTAAGTTAAGTTAAGTTAAGTTAAGTTAAGTTAAGTTAAGTTAAGTTAAGTTAGTTAAGTTAAGTTAAGTTAAGTTAAGTTAGTTAAGTTAAGTTAAGTTAAGTTAAGTTAAGTTAAGTTAAGTTAAGTTAAGTTAAGTTAAGTTAAGTTAAGTTAAGTTAAGTTAAGTTAAGTTAAGTTAAGTTAAGTTAAGTTAAGTTAAGTTAAGTTAAGTTAAGTTAAGTTAAGTTAAGTTAAGTTAAGTTAAGTTAAGTTAAGTTCAGTTAAGTTAAGTTAAGTTAAGTTAAGTTAAGTTAAGTTAAGTTAAGTTAAGTTAAGTTTAAGTTAAGTTAAGTTAAGTTAAGTTAAGTTAAGTTAAGTTAAGTTAAGTTAAGTTAAGTTAAGTTAAGTTAAGTTAAGTTAAGTTAAGTTAAGTTAAGTTAAGTTAAGTTAGTTAAGTTAAGTTAAGTTAAGTTAGTTAAGTTAGTTAAGTTAAGTTAAGTTACGTTAAGTTAAGTTAAGTTAAGTTAAGTTAAGTTAAGTTAAGTTAAGTTAGTTAAGTTAAGTTAAGTTAAGTTAAGTTAAGTTAAGTTAAGTTAAGTTAAGTTAAGTTAAGTTAAGTTAAGTTAAGTTAAGTTAAGTTAAGTTAAGTTAAGTTAAGTTAAGTTAAGTTAAGTTAAGTTAAGTTAAGTTAAGTTAAGTTAAGTTAAGTTAAGTTAAGTTAAGTTAAGTTAAGTTAAGTTAAGTTAAGTTAAGTTAAGTTAAGTTAAGTTAAGTTAAGTTAAGTTAAGTTAAGTTAAGTTAAGTTAAGTTACGTTAAGTTAAGTTAAGTTAAGTTAAGTTAAGTTAAGTTAGTTAAGTTAAGTTAAGTTAAGTTAAGTTAAGTTAAGTTAAGTTAAGTTAGTTAAGTTAAGTTAAGTTAAGTTAAGTTAAGTTAAGTTAAGTTAAGTTAAGTTAAGTTAAGTTAAGTTAAGTTAAGTTAAGTTAAGTTAGTTAAGTTAAGTTAAGTTAAGTTAAGTTAAGTTAAGTTAAGTTAAGTTAAGTTAAGTTAAGTTAAGTTAAGTTAAGTTAAGTTAAGTTAAGTTAAGTTAAGTTAAGTTAAGTTAAGTTAAGTTAAGTTAAGTTAAGTTAAGTTAAGTTAAGTTAAGTTAAGTTAAGTTAAGTTAAGTTAAGTTAAGTTTAAGTTAAGTTAAGTTAAGTTAAGTTAAGTTAAGTTAAGTTAAGTTAAGTTAAGTTAAGTTAAGTTAAGTTAAGTTAAGTTAAGTTAAGTTAAGTTAAGTTAAGTTAGTTAAGTTAAGTTAAGTTAAGTTAAGTTAAGTTAAGTTAAGTTAAGTTAAGTTAAGTTAAGTTAAGTTAAGTTAAGTTAAGTTAAGTTTAAGTTAAGTTAAGTTAAGTTAAGTTAAGTTAAGTTAAGTTAAGTTAAGTTAAGTTACGTTAAGTTAAGTTAAGTTAAGTTAAGTTAAGTTAAGTTAAGTTAAGTTAAGTTAAGTTAAGTTAAGTTAGTTAAGTTAAGTTAAGTTAAGTTAAGTTAAGTTTAGTTAAGTTAAGTTAAGTTAAGTTAAGTTAAGTTAAGTTAAGTTAAGTTAAGTTAAGTTAAGTTAAGTTAAGTTAAGTTAAGTTAAGTTAAGTTAAGTTAAGTTAAGTTAAGTTAAGTTAAGTTAAGTTAAGTTAAGTTAGTTAAGTTAAGTTAAGTTAAGTTAAGTTAGTTAAGTTAAGTTAAGTTAAGTTAAGTTAAGTTAAGTTAAGTTAAGTTAAGTTAAGTTAAGTTAAGTTAAGTTAAGTTAAGTTAAGTTAGTTAAGTTAAGTTAGTTAAGTTAAGTTAAGTTAAGTTAAGTTAAGTTAAGTTAGTTAAGTTAAGTTAAGTTAAGTTAAGTTAGTTAAGTTAAGTTAAGTTAGTTAAGTTAAGTTAAGTTAAGTTAAGTTAAGTTAAGTTAAGTTAAGTTAAGTTAAGTTAAGTTAAGTTAAGTTAAGTTTAGTTAAGTTAAGTTAAGTTAAGTTAAGTTAAGTTAAGTTAGTTAAGTTAAGTTAAGTTAAGTTAAGTTAAGTTAAGTTAAGTTAAGTTAAGTTAGTTAAGTTAAGTTAAGTTAAGTTAGTTAAGTTAGTTAGTTAAGTTAAGTTAGTTAAGTTAGTTAAGTTAAGTTAAGTTAAGTTAAGTTAAGTTAAGTTAAGTTAGTTAAGTTAAGTTAAGTTAAGTTAGTTAAGTTAGTTAAGTTAAGTTAAGTTAAGTTAAGTTAAGTTAAGTTAAGTTAAGTTAAGTTAAGTTAAGTTAGTTAAGTTAGTTAAGTTAAGTTAAGTTAGTTAAGTTAAGTTAGTTAAGTTAAGTTAAGTTAAGTTAAGTTAGTTAAGTTAAGTTAAGTTAAGTTAAGTTAAGTTAAGTTAAGTTAAGTTAGTTAGTTAAGTTAAGTTAAGTTAAGTTAGTTAAGTTAGTTAGTTAAGTTAAGTTAAGTTAGTTAGTTAAGTTAGTTAAGTTAGTTAAGTTAAGTTAAGTTAAGTTAAGTTAAGTTAAGTTAAGTTAAGTTAAGTTAAGTTAAGTTAAGTTAAGTTAAGTTAAGTTAAGTTAAGTTAAGTTAAGTTAAGTTAAGTTAAGTTAAGTTAAGTTAAGTTAAGTTAAGTTAGTTAAGTTAAGTTAAGTTAAGTTAAGTTAAGTTCAGTTAAGTTAAGTTAAGTTAAGTTAAGTTACGTTAAGTTAAGTTAAGTTAAGTTAAGTTAAGTTAAGTTAAGTTAAGTTAAGTTAAGTTAAGTTAAGTTAAGTTAAGTTAAGTTAAGTTAAGTTAAGTTAAGTTAAGTTAAGTTAAGTTAAGTTAGTTAAGTTAAGTTAAGTTAGTTAAGTTAAGTTAAGTTAAGTTAAGTTAAGTTAAGTTAAGTTAAGTTACAGTTAAGTTAGTTAAGTTAAGTTAAGTTAAGTTAAGTTAAGTTAAGTTAAGTTAAGTTAAGTTAAGTTAAGTTAAGTTAAGTTTAAGTTAAGTTAAGTTAAGTTAAGTTAAGTTACGTTCAGTTAAGTTACGTTCAGTTAAGTTACCGTTAAGTTACGTTCCGTTACGTTCAGTTCCGTTAAGTTACGTTCAGTTACGTCACGTTACGTTAAGTTATAGTTAACGTTCCGTTAAGTTAAGTTACGTTCAGTTACCTAGTTAACGTTAAGTTACAGTTACAGTTAAGTTACGTTCGTTACGTTCCGTTAACGTTAAGTTAATTACGTTAAGTTACGTTAACGTTCAGTTAACGTACTTACCGTTACGTTCAGTTCATAAGTTACGTTAACGTTACCGTTAACGTAACCTACCTAACTTAACCGTATACCTTCAGTTAACTTTAACCTATACCTTACGTACCTATCCTAACCTTACCTAACTAACCTTACCTAACCTAACCTAACCTACCTAACCTAACCTAACCTAACCTAACCTAACCTACCTAACCTAACCTAACCTAACCTACTAACCTAACCTAACCTAACCTAACCTAACCTACCTAACCTAACCTAACCTAACCTAACCTAACCTAACCTAACCTAACCTAACCTAACCTAACCTAACCTAACCTAACCTAACCTAACCTAACCTAACCTAACCTAACCTAACCTAACCTAACCTAACCTAACCTAACCTAACCTAACCTAACCTAACCTAACCTAACCTAACCTAACCTAACCTAACCTAACCTAACCTAACCTAACCTAACCTAACCTAACCTAACCTAACCTAACCTAACCTAACCTAACCTAACCTAACCTAACCTAACCTAACCTAACCTAACCTAACCTAACCTAACCTAACCTAACCTAACCTAACCTAACCTAACCTAACCTAACCTAACCTAACCTAACCTAACCTAACCTAACCTAACCTAACCTAACCTAACCTAACCTAACCTAACCTAACCTAACCTAACCTAACCTAACCTAACCTAACCTAACCTAACCTAACCTAACCTAACCTAACCTAACCTAACCTAACCTAACCTAACCTAACCTAACCTAACCTAACCTAACCTAACCTAACCTAACCTAACCTAACCTAACCTAACCTAACCTAACCTAACCTAACCTAACCTAACCTAACCTAACCTAACCTAACCTAACCTAACCTAACCTAACCTAACCTAACCTAACCTAACCTAACCTAACCTAACCTAACCTAACCTAACCTAACCTAACCTAACCTAACCTAACCTAACCTAACCTAACCTAACCTAACCTAACCTAACCTAACCTAACCTAACCTAACCTAACCTAACCTAACCTAACCTAACCTAACCTAACCTAACCTAACCTAACCTAACCTAACCTAACCTAACCTAACCTAACCTAACCTAACCTAACCTAACCTAACCTAACCTAACCTAACCTAACCTAACCTAACCTAACCTAACCTAACCTAACCTAACCTAACCTAACCTAACCTAACCTAACCTAACCTAACCTAACCTAACCTAACCTAACCTAACCTAACCTAACCTAACCTAACCTAACCTAACCTAACCTAACCTAACCTAACCTAACCTAACCTAACCTAACCTAACCTAACCTAACCTAACCTAACCTAACCTAACCTAACCTAACCTAACCTAACCTAACCTAACCTAACCTAACCTAACCTAACCTAACCTAACCTAACCGCTGATAGAATAGTGTACGTTAAGTGTAAACCGCCTACCAGCTGGAAAAAAATATCTATATTGACCGATTGCCAATCTTGTCTAGCAGCATTCCAAGACACTAAAGCTGTAAACCCAATTGTATTTGAAATAAGAGGAAAGCTAACGGAACTACTACATAGAAAACAACACGTGCAAATAGGATGGATCAAAGCACATATAGGCATCCCTGGAAACGAGCTTGCAGATAGCAAAGCTAAAGAGGCTACCCTAAAAAAGACGAAGCCCGATTATGACCTTTTCCCGCTAAGCTTCGCCAAAAAGAGAATCAAAGAAATAATGATAGGAGAATGGAACAAACGATATATTTTATCAACGACAGGAAGCACTACAAAACTATTTTTTCCTGACGTTAAAAGTGCTATATCGTTCCACAAAGTCTATCAAACTAACTATGAACTAACGCAAGCAATGACAGGACACGGATGCTTCAACAGCTACCTGCATCGTTTCAAACTGGTTGATGACGATACCTGCCCGTGCGATGATAAAACCACTCAGACCATTACACACCTACTGAAGGAATGCCCGTTCTTTAGCTACGATAGACATCAAATGGATGCAGTGTGTCGCAGACACAGTGTAGACATGGACGAGATATCAGGGATGATGGACCATAAATGTGTAACACCCAAGTTTATGCTGTACATGAAAAATATAGTTCATACAATTAAGGAAATCAATCTAAAAAGAATGCAAGAGTGAAAAAAATTTTTTAATTTTATTTTGTTAATATTTAACACTATTATTTTTACTCTTACTACACTTGTATTTTATTATCTTTAATGTTTTCTTTATGTTTATATTTATCTGTATTTATTTATTATTTTACTATATTAATTACTATGTCTGAAATATCTATTTAAGCTAAAATATTGATATTACATTTGTTATACAATCCTTGTAAACAAAAAGCAAGGAAAGAAAAATAAAAGCAACTAAAACTTAAAAAAAAAAAAAAAACCTAACCTAACCTAACCATCCCGGGGCCGAAAACGCGGGCCCGATAGCTCGCAAACTGACCGAGTTACGGCCGAAAGAGTGCTAGGCCGGAAGGAGGGGAAGAGGCTATATTTAAAACCGCCGTATCTCTACTCCGTACTCCGAAGCCTCGTTTTGAGGAAGTAGCCGACGCGCCTCCGCATCGACGGCTCAATCGAGCCGTCGCGCGGAGGCTTCTGCCAAACTCGCCGATCCGCAAAAACGGCGTCGATCGGACCGAAACCGGCCGAGTTACGGCCGAAAGAGTGTAAGGGCGGGAGGATGGGAAGAGGCGATATTTAAAACCGCCGTATCTCCGCTCCCGGCGGTCGTATCGCGGATCTGAAAAGTTACACCTCTCGCCCCCGGCCCGCTCCGCCTATTCGCGCTGACGTCGACACTCCGAAGCCTCGTTTTGAGGAAGTAGCCGACGCGCCTCCGCATCGACGGCTCAATCGAGCCGTCGCGCGGAGGCTTCTGCCAAACTCGCCGATCCGCAAAAACGGCGTCGATCGGACCGAAACCGGCCGAGTTACGGCCGAAAGAGTGTAAGGGCGGGAGGATGGGAAGAGGCGATATTTAAAACCGCCGTATCTCCGCTCCCGGCGGTCGTATCGCGGAGGCTTCTGCCAAACTCGCCGATCCGCAAAAACGACGTCGATCGGACCGAAACCAGCCGAGTTACGGCCGAAAGAATGTAATGGCGGGAGGATGGGAAGAGGCGATATTTAAAACCGCCGTATCTCCGCTCCCGGCGGTCGTATCGCGGATCTGAAAAGTTACACCTCTCGCCCCCGGCTCGCTCCGACTGTCCGCACCGACGTCGACACTCCGAAGCCTCGTTTTGAGGAAGTAGCCGACGCGCCTCCGCATCGACGGCTCAATCGAGCCGTCGCGCGGAAGTCTCTGCCAAACTCGCCGATCCGCAAAAACGGCGTCGATCGGACCGAAACCGGCCGAGTTACGGCCGAAAGAGTGTAAGGGCGGGAGGATGGGAAGAGGCGATATTTAAAACCGCCGTATCTCCGCTCCCGGCGGTCGTATCGCGGATCTGAAAAGTTACACATCTCGCCCCCGGCGCGCTCCGCCTATTCGCGCCGACGTTGACATTCCGTAACCTCGTTTTGAGGAAGTAGCCGACGCGCTGCCGCATCGACGGCCCGAGCTGGCCGTCGCGCGGAAGCCTCTGCCAAACTCGCCGATCCGCAAAAACGGCGTCGATCGGACCGAAACCGGCCGAGTTACGGCCGAAAGAATGCAAGGGCGGGAGGATGGGAAGAGGCGATATTTAAAACCGCCGTATCTCCGCTCTCGCAGTCGTATCGCGGAGGCTTCTGCCAAACTCGCCGATCCGCAAAAACGGCGTCGATCGGACCGAAACCGGCCGAGTTACGGCCGAAAGAGTGTAAGGGCGGGAGGATGGGAAGAGGCGATATTTAAAACCGCCGTATCTCCGCTCCCGGCGGTCGTATCGCGGATCTGAAAAGTTACACCTCTCGCCCCCGGCTCGCTCCGACTGTCCGCACCGACATTGACACTCCGAAGCCTCGTTTTGAGGAAGTAGCCGACGCGCTGCCGCATCGACGGCCCAAGCGAGCCGTCGCGCGGAAGCCTCTGCCAAACTGGCCGATCCGCAAAAACGGCGTCGATCGGACCGAAACCGGCCGAGTTACGGCCGAAAGAGTGTAAGGGCGGGAGGATGGGAAGAGGCGATATTTAAAACCGCCGTATCTCCGCTCCCGGCAGTCGTATCGCGGATCTGAAAAGTTACACCTCTCGCCCCCGGCTCGCTCCGACTGTCCGCACCGACGTCGACACTCCGAAGCCTCGTTTTGAGGAAGTAGCCGACGCGCCTCCGCATCGACGGCTCAATCGAGCCGTCGCGCGGAAGTCTCTGCCAAACTCGCCGATCCGCAAAAACGACGTCGATCGGACCGAAACCGGCCGAGTTACGGCCGAAAGAGTGTAAGGGCGGGAGGATGGGAAGAGGCGATATTTAAAACCGCCGTATCTCCGCTCTCGGCAGTTGTATCGCGGAGGCTTCTGCCAAACTCGCCGATCCGCAAAAACGGCGTCGATCCGACCGAAACCGGCCGAGTTACGGCCGAAAGAATGCAAGGGCGGGAGGATGGGAAGAGGCGATATTTAAAACCGCCGTATCTCCGCTCCCGGCGGTCGTATCGCGGATCTGAAAAGTTACACCTCTCGCCCCCGGCCCGCTCCGACTGTCCGCACCGACGTCGACACTCCGAACCCTCGTTTTGAGGAAGTAGCCGACGCGCTGCCGCATCGACGGCCCAAGCGAGCCGTCGCGCGGAAGCCTCTGCCAAACTCGCCGATCCGCAAAAACGGCGTCGATCGGACCGAAACCGGCCGAGTTACGGCCGAAAGAATGCAAGGGCGGGAGGATGGGAAGAGGCGATATTTAAAACCGCCGTATCTCCGCTCCCGGCGGTCGTATCGCGGATCTGAAAAGTTACACCTCTCGCCCCCGGCTCGCTCCGACTGTCCGCACCGACATTGACACTCCGAAGCCTCGTTTTGAGGAAGTAGCCGACGCGCCTCCGCATCGACGGCTCAATCGAGCCGTCGCGCGGAAGTCTCTGCCAAACTCGCCGATCCGCAAAAACGGCGTCGATCGGACCGAAACCGGCCGAGTTACGGCCGAAAGAGTGTAAGGGCGGGAGGATGGGAAGAGGCGATATTTAAAACCGCCGTATCTCCGCTCTCGGCAGTTGTATCGCGGAGGCTTCTGCCAAACTCGCCGATCCGCAAAAACGGCGTCGATCGGACCGAAACCGGCCGAGTTACGGCCGAAAGAGTGTAAGGGCGGGAGGATGGGAAGAGGCGATATTTAAAACCGCCGTATCTCCGCTCCCGGCGGTCGTATCGCGGATCTGAAAAGTTACACCTCTCGCCCCCGGCCCGCTCCGACTGTCCGCACCGACGTCGACACTCCGAAGCCTCGTTTTGAGGAAGTAGCCGACGCGCTGCCGCATCGACGGCCCAAGCGAGCCGTCGCGCGGAAGCCTCTGCCAAACTCGCCGATCCGCAAAAACGGCGTCGATCGGACCGAAACCGGCCGAGTTACGGCCGAAAGAATGCAAGGGCGGGAGGATGGGAAGAGGCGATATTTAAAACCGCCGTATCTCCGCTCCCGGCGGTCGTATCGCGGATCTGAAAAGTTACACATCTCGCCCCCGGCCCGCTCCGACTGTCCGCACCGACGTCGACACTCCGAACCCTCGTTTTGAGGAAGTAGCCGACGCGCTGCCGCATCGACGGCCCAAGCGAGCCGTCGCGCGGAAGCCTCTGCCAAACTCGCCGATCCGCAAAAACGGCGTCGATCGGACCGAAACCGGCCGAGTTACGGCCGAAAGAATGCAAGGGCGGGAGGATGGGAAGAGGCGATATTTAAAACCGCCGTATCTCCGCTCCCGGCGGTCGTATCGCGGATCTGAAAAGTTACACCTCTCGCCCCCGGCCCGCTCCGACTGTCCGCATCGACGTCGACACTCCGAACCCTCGTTTTGAGGAAGTAGCCGACGCGCTGCCGCATCGACGGCCCAAGCGAGCCGTCGCGCGGAAGCCTCTGCCAAACTCGCCGATCCGCAAAAACGGCGTCGATCGGACCGAAACCGGCCGAGTTACGGCCGAAAGAATGCAAGGGCGGGAGGATGGGAAGAGGCGATATTTAAAACCGCCGTATCTCCGCTCCCGGCGGTCGTATCGCGGATCTGAAAAGTTACACCTCTCGCCCCCGGCTCGCTCCGACTGTCTGCACTGACGTCGACACTCCGAAGCCTCGTTTTGAGGAAGTAGCCGACACGCCTCCGCATCGACGGCTTAATCGAGCCGTCGCGCGGAAGCCTCTGCCAAACTCGCCGATCCGCAAAAACGGCGTCGATCGGACCGAAACCGGCCGAGTTACGGCCGAAAGAGTGTAAGGGCGGGAGGAAGGGAAGAGGCGATATTTAAAACCGCCGTATCTCCGCTCCCGGCAGTTGTATCGCGGAGGCTTCTGCCAAACTCGCCGATCCGCAAAAACGGCGTCGATCGGACCGAAACCGGCCGAGTTACGGCCGAAAGAGTGTAAGGGCGGGAGGATGGGAAGAGGCGATATTTAAAACCGCCGTATCTCCGCTCCCGGCAGTCGTATCGCGGATCTGAAAAGTTACACATCTCGCCCCCGGCGCGCTCCGCCTATTCGCGCCGACGTTGACACTCCGTAACCTCGTTTTCAGGAAGTAGCCGACGCGCTGCCGCATCGACGGCCCGAGCTGGCCGGCGCGCGGAGGCTTCTGCCAAACTCGCCGATCCGCAAAAACGGCGTCGATCCGACCGAAACCGGCCGAGTTACGGCCGAAAGAGTGTAAGGGCGGGAGGATGGGAAGAGGCGATATTTAAAACCGCCGTATCTCCGCTCCCGGCGGTCGTATCGCGGATCTGAAAAGTTACACCTCTCGCCCCCGGCCCGCTCCGCCTATTCGCGCTGACGTCGACACTCCGAAGCCTCGTTTTGAGGAAGTAGCCGACGCGCCTCCGCATCGACGGCTCAATCGAGCCGTCGCGCGGAGGCTTCTGCCAAACTCGCCGATCCGCAAAAACGGCGTCGATCGGACCGAAACCGGCCGAGTTACGGCCGAAAGAATGCAAGGGCGGGAGGATGGGAAGAGGCGATATTTAAAACCGCCGTATCTCCGCTCCCGGCGGTCGTATCGCGGATCTGAAAAGTTACACCTCTCGCCCCCGGCCCGCTCCGACTGTCCGCACCGACGTCGACACTCCGAAGCCTCGTTTTGAGGAAGTAGCCGACGCGCCTCCGCATCGACGGCTTAATCGAGCCGTCGCGCGGAAGCCTCTGCCAAACTCGCCGATCCGCAAAAACGGCGTCGATCGGACCGAAACCGGCCGAGTTACGGCCGAAAGAATGCAAGGGCGGGAGGATGGGAAGAGGCGATATTTAAAACCGCCGTATCTCCGCTCCCGGCGGTCGTATCGCGGATCTGAAAAGTTACACATCTCGCCCCCGGCCCGCTCCGACTGTCCGCACCGACGTCGACACTCCGAACCCTCGTTTTGAGGAAGTAGCCGACGCGCTGCCGCATCGACGGCCCAAGCGAGCCGTCGCGCGGAAGCCTCTGCCAAACTCGCCGATCCGCAAAAACGGCGTCGATCGGACCGAAACCGGCCGAGTTACGGCCGAAAGAATGCAAGGGCGGGAGGATGGGAAGAGGCGATATTTAAAACCGCCGTATCTCCGCTCCCGGCGGTCGTATCGCGGATCTGAAAAGTTACACATCTCGCCCCCGGCCCGCTCCGACTGTCCGCACCGACGTCGACACTCCGAACCCTCGTTTTGAGGAAGTAGCCGACGCGCTGCCGCATCGACGGCCCAAGCGAGCCGTCGCGCGGAAACCTCTGCCAAACTCGCCGATCCGCAAAAACGGCGTCGATTGGACCGAAATCGGCCGAGTTAGGGCCGAAAGAATGCAAGGGCGGGAGGATGGGAAGAGGCGATATTTAAAACCGCCGTATCTCCGCTCCCGGCGGTCGTATCGCGGATCTGAAAAGTTACACCTCTCGCCCCCGGCCCGCTCCGCCTATTCGCGCTGACGTCGACACTCCGAAGCCTCGTTTTGAGGAAGTAGCCGACGCGCCTCCGCATCGACGGCTCAATCGAGCCGTCGCGCGGAAGTCTCTGCCAAACTCGCCGATCCGCAAAAACGACGTCGATCGGACCGAAACCGGCCGAGTTACGGCCGAAAGAGTGTAAGGGCGGGAGGATGGGAAGAGGCGATATTTAAAACCGCCGTATCTCCGCTCCCGGCAGTCGTATCGCGGATCTGAAAAGTTACACATCTCGCCCCCGGCGCGCTCCGCCTATTCGCGCCGACGTTGACACTCCGTAACCTCGTTTTGAGGAAGTAGCCGACGCGCTGCCGCATCGACGGCCCGAGCTGGCCGTCGCGCGGAGGCTTCTGCCAAACTCGCCGATTCGCAAAAACGGCGTCGATCGGACCGAAACCGGCCGACTTACGGCCGAAAGAGTGCAAGGGCGGGAGGATGGGAAGAGGCGATATTTAAAACCGCCGTATCTCCGCTCTCGGCAGTCGTATCGCGGAAGTCTCTGCCAAACTCGCCGATCCGCAAAAACGGCGTCGATCGGACCGAAACCAGCCGAGTTACGGCCGAAAGAGTGTAAGGGCGGGAGGATGGGAAGAGGCGATATTTAAAACCGCCGTATCTCCGCTCCCGGCAGTCGTATCGCGGATCTGAAAAGTTACACCTCTCGCCCCCGGCCCGCTCCGCCTATTCGCGCCGACGTCGACACTCCGAAGCCTCGTTTTGAGGAAGTAGCCGACGCGCTGCCGCATCGACGGCCCGAGCTGGCCGTCGCGCGGAGGCTTCTGCCAAACTCGCCGATCCGCAAAAACGGCGTCGATCGGACCGAAACCGGCCTAGTTACGGCCGAAAGAGTGCAAGGGCGGGAGGAATGGGAAGAGGCGATATTTAAAACCGCCGTATCTCCGCTCCCGGCAGTCGAATCGCGGATCTGAAAAGTTACACATCTCGCCCCCGGCGCGCTCCGACTGTATGCACCGACGTAGACACTCCGAAGCCTCGTTTTGAGGAAGTAGCCGACGCGCTGCCGCATCGACGGCTCAATCGAGCCGTCGCGCGGAAGTCTCTGCCAAACTCGCCGATCCGCAAAAACGGCGTCGATCGGACCGAAACCGGCCGAGTTACGGCCGAAAGAGTGTAAGGGCGGGAGGATGGGAAGAGGCGATATTTAAAACCGCCGTATCTCCGCTCCCGGCAGTCGTATCGCGGATCTGAAAAGTTACACCTCTCGCCCCCGGCCCGCTCCGCCTATTCGCGCTGACGTCGACACTCCGAAGCCTCGTTTTGAGGAAGTAGCCGACGCGCTGCCGCATCGACGGCCCGAGCTGGCCGGCGCGCGGAGGCTTCTGCCAAACTCGCCGATCCGCAAAAACGGCGTCGATTGGACCGAAACCGGCCGAGTTACGGCCGAAAGAGTGTAAGGGCGGGAGGATGGGAAGAGGCGATATTTAAAACCGCCGTATCTCCGCTCCCGGCGGTCGTATCGCGGATCTGAAAAGTTACACCTCTCGCCCCCGGCTCGCTCCGACTGTCCGCACCGACGTCGACACTCCGAAGCCTCGTTTTGAGGAAGTAGCCGACACGCCTCCGCATCGACGGCTTAATCGAGCCGTCGCGCGGAAGCCTCTGCGAAACTCGCCGATCCGCAAAAACGGCGTCGATCGGACCGAAACCGGCCGAGTTACGGCCGAAAGAATGCAAGGGCGGGAGGATGGGAAGAGGCGATATTTAAAACCGCCGTATCTCCGCTCCCGGCGGTCGTATCGCGGATCTGAAAAGTTACACATCTCGCCCCCGGCCCGCTCCGACTGTCCGCACCGACGTCGACACTCCGAAGCCTCGTTTTGAGGAAGTAGCCGACGCGCTGCCGCATCGACGGCCCGAGCTGGCCGTCGCGCGGAGGCTTCTGCCAAACTCGCCGATCCGCAAAAACGGCGTCGATCCGACCGAAACCGGCCGAGTTACGGCCGAAAGAATGCAAGGGCGGGAGGATGGGAAGAGGCGATATTTAAAACCGCCGTATCTCCGCTCCCGGCGGTCGTATCGCGGATCTGAAAAGTTACACCTCTCGCCCCCGGCCCGCTCCGCCTATTCGCGCTGACGTCGAGACTCCGAAGCCTCGTTTTGAGGAAGTAGCCAACGCGCCTCCGCATCGACGGCCCGAGCGGGCCGTCGCGCGGAGGCTTGTGCCAAACTCGCCGATCCGCAAAAACGGCGTCGATCGGACTGAATCCGGCCGAGTTACGGCCGAAAGAGTGCAAGGGCGGGAGGATGGGAAGAGGCGATATTTAAAACCGCCGTATCTCCGCTCCCGGCGGTCGTATCGCGGATCTGAAAAGTTACACCTCTCGCCCCCGGCTCGCTCCGACTGTCCGCACCGACATTGACACTCCGAAGCCTCGTTTTGAGGAAGTAGCCGACGCGCCTCCGCATCGACGGCTCAATCGAGCCGTCGCGCGGAAGCCTCTGCCAAACTCGCCGATCCGCAAAAACGGCGTCGATCGGACCGAAACCGGCCGAGTTACGGCCGAAAGAATGCAAGGGCGGGAGGATGGGAAGAGGCGATATTTAAAACCGCCGTATCTCCGCTCCCGGCGGTCGTATCGCGGATCTGAAAAGTTACACCTCTCGCCCCCGGCCCGCTCCGACTGTCCGCTCCGACTGTCCGCACCGACATTGACACTCCGAAGCCTCGTTTTGAGGAAGTAGCCGACGCGCTGCCGCATCGACGGCCCAAGCGAGCCGTCGCGCGGAAGCCTCTGCCAAACTGGCCGATCCGCAAAAACGGCGTCGATCGGACCGAAACCGGCCGAGTTACGGCCGAAAGAATGCAAGGGCGGGAGGATGGGAAGAGGCGATATTTAAAACCGCCGTATCTCCGCTCCCGGCGGTCGTATCGCGGATCTGAAAAGTTACACCTCTCGCCCCCGGCCCGCTCCGACTATCCGCACCGACATTGACACTCCGAAGCCTCGTTTTGAGGAAGTAGCCGACGCGCCTCCGCATCGACGGCTCAATCGAGCCGTCGCGCGGAAGTCTCTGCCAAACTCGCCGATCCGCAAAAACGGCGTCGATCGGACCGAAACCGGCCGAGTTACGGCCGAAAGAGTGTAAGGGCGGGAGGATGGGAAGAGGCGATATTTAAAACCGCCGTATCTCCGCTCCCGGCAGTCGTATCGCGGATCTGAAAAGTTACACATCTCGCCCCCGGCCCGCTCCGCCTATTCGCGCCGACGTCGACACTCCGTAACCTCGTTTTGAGGAAGTAGCCGACGCGCTGCCGCATCGACGGCCCAAGCGAGCCGTCGCGCGGAAGCCTCTGCCAAACTGGCCGATCCGCAAAAACGGCGTCGATCGGACCGAAACCGGCCGAGTTACGGCCGAAAGAGTGTAAGGGCGGGAGGATGGGAAGAGGCGATATTTAAAACCGCCGTATCTCCGCTCCCGGCAGTCGTATCGCGGATCTGAAAAGTTACACCTCTCGCCCCCGGCCCGCTCCGACTGTCCGCACCGACGTCGACACTCCGAAGCCTCGTTTTGAGGAAGTAGCCGACGCGCCTCCGCATCGACGGCTCAATCGAGCCGTCGCGCGGAAGTCTCTGCCAAACTCGCCGATCCGCAAAAACGACGTCGATCGGACCGAAACCGGCCGAGTTACGGCCGAAAGAATGCAAGGGCGGGAGGATGGGAAGAGGCGATATTTAAAACCGCCGTATCTCCGCTCCCGGCGGTCGTATCGCGGATCTGAAAAGTTACACATCTCGCCCCCGGCCCGCTCCGACTGTCCGCACCGACGTCGACACTCCGAACCCTCGTTTTGAGGAAGTAGCCGACGCGCTGCCGCATCGACGGCCCAAGCGAGCCGTCGCGCGGAAGCCTCTGCCAAACTCGCCGATCCGCAAAAACGGCGTCGATCGGACCGAAACCGGCCGAGTTACGGCCGAAAGAGTGTAAGGGCGGGAGGATGGGAAGAGGCGATATTTAAAACCGCCGTATCTCCGCTCCCGGCAGTCGAATCGCGGATCTGAAAAGTTACACATCTCGCCCCCGGCGCGCTCCGACTGTCTGCACCGACGTCGACACTCCGAAGCCTCGTTTTGAGGAAGTAGCCGACACGCCTCCGCATCGACGGCTTAATCGAGCCGTCGCGCGGAAGCCTCTGCGAAACTCGCCGATCCGCAAAAACGGCGTCGATCGGACCGAAACCGGCCGAGTTACGGCCGAAAGAATGCAAGGGCGGGAGGATGGGAAGAGGCGATATTTAAAACCGCCGTATCTCCGCTCTCGGCAGTTGTATCGCGGAGGCTTCTGCGAAACTCGCCGATCCGCAAAAACGGCGTCGATCGGACCGAAACCGGCCGAGTTACGGCCGAAAGAATGCAAGGGCGGGAGGATGGGAAGAGGCGATATTTAAAACCGCCGTATCTCCGCTCCCGGCGGTCGTATCGCGGATCTGAAAAGTTACACATCTCGCCCCCGGCCCGCTCCGACTGTCCGCACCGACGTCGACACTCCGTAACCTCGTTTTGAGGAAGTAGCCGACGCGCTGCCGCATCGACGGCCCGAGCAGGCCGTAGCGCGGAGGCTTCTGCCAAACTCGCCGATTCGCAAAAACGGCGTCGATCGGACCGAAACCGGCCGACTTACGGCCGAAAGAGTGCAAGGGCGGGAGGATGGGAAGAGGCGATATTTAAAACCGCCGTATCTCCGCTCTCGGCGGTCGTATCGCGGATCTGAAAATTTACACATCTCGCCCCCGGCCCGCTCCGACTGTCCGCACCGACGTCGACACTCCGAAGCCTCGTTTTGAGGAAGTAGCCGACGCGCTGCCGCATCGACGGACCAAGCGAGCCGTCGCGCGGAAGCCTCTGCCAAACTCGCCGATCCGCAAAAACGACGTCGATCGGACCGAAACCGGCCGAGTTACGGCCGAAAGAGTGTAAGGGCGGGAGGATGGGAAGAGGCGATATTTAAAACCGCCGTATCTCCGCTCCCGGCAGTCGTATCGCGGATCTGAAAAGTTACACCTCTCGCCCCCGGCCCGCTCCGCCTATTCGCGCTGACGTCGACACTCCGAACCCTTTTTTTGAGGAAGTAGCCGACGCGCTGCCACATCGACGGCCCGAGCAGGCCGTAGCGCGGAGGCTTCTGCCAAACTCGCCGATTCGCAAAAACGGCGTCGATCGGACCGAAACCGGCCGAATTACGGCCGAAAGAGAGCAAGGGCGGGAGGATGGGAAGAGGCGATATTTAAAACCGCCGTATCTCCGCTCTCGGCAGTCGTATCGCGGAGGCTTCTGCCAAACTCGCCGATCCGCAAAAACGGCGTCGATCGGACCGAAAACAGCCGAGTTACGGCCGAAAGAATGTAATGGCGGGAGGATGGGAAGAGGCGATATTTAAAACCGCCGTATCTCCGCTCCCGGCGGTCGTATCGCGGATCTGAAAAGTTACACCTCTCGCCCCCGGCTCGCTCCGACTGTCCGCACCGACGTCGACACTCCGAAGCCTCGTTTTGAGGAAGTAGCCGACGCGCTGCCGCATCGACGGCCCAAGCGAGCCGTCGCGCGGAAGCCTCTGCCAAACTCGCCGATCCGCAAAAACGGCGTCGATCGGACCGAAACCGGCCGAGTTACGGCCGAAAGAGTGTAAGGGCGGGAGGATGGGAAGAGGCGATATTTAAAACCGCCGTATCTCCGCTCCCGGCGGTCGTATCGCGGATCTGAAAAGTTACACCTCTCGCCCCCGGCTCGCTCCGACTGTCCGCACCGACATTGACACTCCGAAGCCTCGTTTTGAGGAAGTAGCCGACGCGCTGCCGCATCGACGGCCCAAGCGAGCCGTCGCGCGGAAGCCTCTGCCAAACTGGCCGATCCGCAAAAACGGCGTCGATCGGACCGAAACCGGCCGAGTTACGGCCGAAAGAGTGTAAGGGCGGGAGGATGGGAAGAGGCGATATTTAAAACCTCCGTATCTCCGCTCTCGGCAGTTGTATCGCGGAGGCTTCTGCCAAACTCGCCGATCCGCAAAAACGGCGTCGATCGGACCGAAACCGGCCGAGTTACGGCCGAAAGAGTGTAAGGGCGGGAGGATGGGAAGAGGCGATATTTAAATCCGCGGTATCTCCGCTCCCGGCGGTCGTATCGCGGATCTGAAAAGTTACACATCTCGCCCCCGGCCCGCTCCGACTGTCCGCACCGACGTCGACACTCCGAACCCTCGTTTTGAGGAAGTAGCCGACGCGCTGCCGCATCGACGGCCCGAGCAGGCCGTAGCGCGGAGGCTTCTGCCAAACTCGCCGATTCGCAAAAACGGCGTCGATCGGACCGAAACCGGCCGACTTACGGCCGAAAGAGTGCAAAGGCGGGAGGATGGGAAGAGGCGATATTTAAAACCGCCGTATCTCCGCTCCCGGCGGTCGTATCGCGGATCTGAAAAGTTACGCATCTCGCCCCCGGCCCGCTCCGACTGTCCGCACCAACATCGACACTCCGAAGCCTCGTTTTGAGGAAGTAGCCGACGCGCCTCCGCATCGACGGCTCAATCGAGCCGTCGCGCGGAAGCCTCTGCCAAACTCGCCGATCCGCAAAAACGGCGTCGATCGGACCGAAACCGGCCGAGTTACGGCCGAAAGAGTGTAAGGGCGGGAGGATGGGAAGAGGCGATATTTAAAACCGCCGTATCTCCGCTCCCGGCAGTCGAATCGCGGATCTGAAAAGTTACACATCTCGCCCCCGGCGCGCTCCGCCTATTCGCGCCGACGTTGACACTCCGTAACCTCGTTTTCAGGAAGTAGCCGACGCGCTGCCGCATCGACGGCCCGAGCTGGCCGGCGCGCGGAGGCTTCTGCCAAACTCGCCGATCCGCAAAAACGGCGTCGATTGGACCGAAACCGGCCGAGTTACGGCCGAAAGAGAGCAAGGGCGGGAGGATGGGAAGAGGCGATATTTAAAACCGCCGTATCTCCGCTCTCGGCAGTCGTATCGCGGAGGCTTCTGCCAAACTCGCCGATCCGCAAAAACGGCGTCGATCGGACCGAAAACAGCCGAGTTACGGCCGAAAGAATGCAATGGCGGGAGGATGGGAAGAGGCGATATTTAAAACCGCCGTATCTCCGCTCCCGGCGGTCGTATCGCGGATCTGAAAAGTTACACCTCTCGCCCCCGGCCCGCTCCGACTGTCCGCACCGACGTCGACACTCCGAAGCCTCGTTTTGAGGAAGTAGCCGACACGCATCCGCATCGACGGCTTAATCGAGCCGTCGCGCGGAAGCCTCTGCGAAACTCGCCGATCCGCAAAAACGGCGTCGATCGGACCGAAACCGGCCGAGTTACGGCCGAAAGAATGCAAGGGCGGGAGGATGGGAAGAGGCGATATTTAAAACCGCCGTATCTCCGCTCCCGGCGGTCGTATCGCGGATCTGAAAAGTTACACCTCTCGCCCCCGGCCCGCTCCGACTGTCCGCACCGACGTCGACACTCCGAAGCCTCGTTTTGAGGAAGTAGCCGACGCGCATCCGCATCGACGGCCCAAGCGAGCCGTCGCGCGGAAGCCTCTGCCAAACTCGCCGATCCGCAAAAACGGCGTCGATCGGACCGAAACCGGCCGAGTTACGGCCGAAAGAGTGTAAGGGCGGGAGGATGGGAAGAGGCGATATTTAAAACCGCCGTATCTCCGCTCCCGGCGGTCGTATCGCGGATCTGAAAAGTTACACCTCTCGCCCCCGGCCCGCTCCGACTCTACGCGCAGACGTCGACACTCCGTAACCTCGTTTTGAGGAAGTAGCCGACGCGCTGCCGCATCGACGGCTCAATCGAGCCGTCGCGCGGAGGCTTCTGCCAAACTCGCCGATCCGCAAAAACGGCGTCGATCGGACCGAAACCGGCCTAGTTACGGCCGAAAGAGTGTAAGGGCGGGAGGATGGGAAGAGGCGATATTTAAAACCGCCGTATCTCCGCTCCCGGCGGTCGTATCGCGGATCTGAAAAGTTACACCTCTCGCCCCCGGCCCGCTCCGCCTATTCGCGCCGACGTCGACACTCCGAAGCCTCGTTTTGAGGAAGTAGCCGACGCGCTGCCGCATCGACATAAATCAAACTCAAGAAAGTTCTTAAAGGAAGATTTGAATACATCTATACAGAATCACGTGATGAAAAAATCTTTGTTGGCATCAAACTCAACTCTCATGCTTATGATGAAGTTTTAAACACAGAATACAACAGTTCACTCATCCCTTATCTTTTGATAAGAAAAGTATTCCCAAATATTGAAGATATTCAGTTCCAAGAGAAGCCATTTATTTTTACAGATATAAGCAATGTGTCCACAGTATATGCAGATTTCATCCAACATCTCAAATCAATGAATCTTCCATTGGCTATCATTGATGATGATCTTCTTTTTTGCGACACAAATATTTTACCAATATTTGATGTAATTATATATCTCCAAGAGAGCAGTCAATGGCCTAAGTATAATGATGCCATAGAGTGTGCAAAGACAGCCTTTTACTGCTAGTTGTATTCAAAAAGTAAACACAGAATTTTTATAGACAAAAACTTTGTAGTTTTTAAATACAAGGATTTCTATTTTAAGGTTCAAATTTATATTAAAAGAGACTTTAATGTAAAGTACAAGATTAAGATGGAGCTCCAATCTGTAATTAAAAGTATGGGAAGCTCATTTCACAGAAAAATAAAATCTATAAAGCATGTTTTAAGTAGTCTTGGATATTATCCTGTGATACTAGATGATATGCTAGTAGACTGCTATGCTCTGATTTTAGGAAAGGAAATAACTGGGGAGGCTAAATTTATTGAGGAGTTCATGAACTTCAAATATCAAGGGGCAAGTTTGAGCCTAGAAACCTTACAGTCAGAAAAGCATAGCCAAAGGCAAATCAAGGTTTCTTATAAAAATGATTTTTATAATGTAATTCTTCCTAGAGAAGAACTTTTAAGTATGTTAAAATTGAAGCTTCAGGTTATTAAAGGGAAAGAGATGCCCTCTTTTAACAAAAGTTTTGATATTATAACTGATGATTTATTGATTCCTGATTTCAATGAGTTTGATTTTGTTCTCAGTAAAAAATTTAGAAGGGGATTTGAGGAGATAATTGGTTCCTTTTCCACTGAGTTTTGTTTAGGTGCACCAACATATGAAACATCAATTCTAAAATCTATTCATTAGGAAGCAATTATTCTCTATTCCCCTAAGCATAATGTTTTGATGGTAAACGTTAATGAAGGATATGATGTTAACTATATAGCAAATGTCATAATAAATGAAACATCATTTAATTTTATAAAGTTTAAATAAACAAATTCAATCAAAGTAATATTTATTGTTAAACGATCAGTGGAACACTTGGGCAATACGTATGATAGAATATTTTGTTGTGACTGTATGAGAAAACATAATGAATCAATCATATCGTATGCTTGCTATTATATAATAGATTTGGTATTAGGAACCTAAAGAAGATACAGCATATTTCATACAAAAAACTTTAGCGAATTAAAATGTGTAAATTATAATAGAAAGAAGAATTAAAGCTGATCAATGAACATATTTGTTTATGGTATGAAGAAAGAATTTAAATAATAAAAATTGAGAAAATATTATAATATGACCTATTTTCCAATGAAATACCCATAAAGGATAAAATAGGGATAGTATATTATAATATAATCATCTATTAGAAGATATTATAGGGCGCTTTGAACAACCAACAAAGAACAAACTTAATCTAGAAATGATACTCGAATCCTTTTCATTTAACTACAAGAATATTAATGAAATAATCGATGCTAATGGCGAATAAATAATATAACAACAGAAGAACAGAGGTAACACCGAGCTTACATGAAATAAAACCTTATAAATATTAATAATATTTAAATAGATCAGCCAATTTTTTATCTTCTAGAATTTCAAGTAATATTTACTATATTGCTTATTAAATATAAATTTTATGTTCTTGTAAAAACAAGATGCTTGATTATAGAAAATGTTCTTTCAAAGATAATTTATAAAAGTAACTAAAAATTTGTGTGTATCTTTTTTTTGAAAAAATTAAACTCTTTCATTTTAATTGAAAAACTTTAAAATCTTTGCAGTATTAGAACCCCTAATGACTCAGTTTAAAGATGAACTGGAACTGCTAGCTTTATATTCTCTAATGAATCCAAAATTATCTTCCAAGCTAAGCCAAAAGAATGCTAAAAAACACAAAAAGCTTTTTGAGGATTCAAAAATCAAATTTCAAAATATTTTTAATCAAATACAAAATGAAAGAGTCAGAGGCTGTCCGATAGTCAAGAATAGATATTCTAGTTTCAACAAATTTGAAATAATTACATTATTATCTCATGAAGATCCTATCTATGAGCTTAGGAACGGAAGGTACAAAAAAATTGAACAGATTCAATTCTGTCCCTTTTGCAACAATAAAATAGAAGGTTTGGATTTAAAACGCCATATCAGAGAAGAATTGAGCAGAGGCGAAGGATTCATTACAATATTTATTGATAAAGCATTTGGAATTGAAAAAAAAGAGGTAATCACCCATTTTACAAATGTAAGAGAAGTAAAAAACAAATTTTCTGTGATCTTGGAATTTCAGTTAGTAAACAAAACATCTATGTTAATGAATTACAAATAAAGAACAATGAAGAAATAATATCCAAAACTGCATATTTAAGACTTAAAAGAAGAAAATATGTATAATAGTATATAAAGCGTTTATATTTCTTATACTGTACATAAAACCTTTATCAAATATACTTATATATGTAATTACTATGCAAATAAGTGTGACAGAATGCTTTATCATGACTATATGAGAAGACATAATGAAGCAGTTAGAAGCATTAACCTTATACATACTATGCAATCAATTTTGGATGAAGAATTCTAAGAAAATAAGGACTAATTCGATACAGGAAACTACAGGCGAGGAATCGAGGAAAAGATTGACGAAGGACCTGATACTGAAAAAGCAGTAAAGCAATTGATAGAACTTGAAACGGGTACACCGAACTTACAAGCATAAAACATTATTTTATTAGTAGTATTAATAAAACAAATACAAATTAATTTGGTAGTTAAGGAGCATTTAACAATGTTTTAATATAAATATCCTCAAATTCGAAATATCACATGACCTATTGCATGAATATATGAATCCAACCTAAAGCTTAAGGATATATTCAAACAATAGTAGTCAAGAAGACCTTAGAGTTTATATCTTTCGAACAGCGACGATGTATAAAATAAGATGACAGTCATGAAGAAGTAGAAGTATTAATGAAGAGAATCTAAAAAGTATAATAAATGATCTTGAAGATCAGTAAAAATTATAAGAAACACTAGTTTTGCCTATTTTTGTAATCATATCATATCATATCAAATCATATTTATATTATCAATCATTCAGTTTATTTTAATAAACAAATTTATGCTTTTAGTTTATTGGAATAATTAAATATATTTTCTAACACAGAAATTGCTAGATTGTTAAGAAATCTGGGAATAACTAGTGTGGAGAGTCTTATAATCGTGATCTAAGCTTAATGAAAATCAAAATTCTGAAATAAATGTATTTCTCTTCAATACATTATTCTCAATTAACTGTATATTAATGGGTTGCTATTAAAAGTATTGATATTATCAAGTATATTTGGTTATATGTATTATATATTAACAATATTTTAATATATTGGAAAGTAAGATGATATAAATATCTATATGAAATGATTAGTTGTGTCGATCAAAAGATTATAAATACTTGAATTCCAACCAAGTAAAGTATATTTTATTGATGATGTCACTGATTATCATAACTAATTAGGATCGTCTGTAAAATTATATTTACATTGATTAAAAAAATCACCAATATAAAAAAGATCCAAATTGGTTATATTGTTTATTTATAAGTGATTGTGAATTTTGCATATTTAAACACCATGAAACCCCATTAAAATGCTAATATACATAATTGCAATATTATTTATAGGATTAACTATGCAGCAACCTGCTTCAAACATGATTCACCTGAATGGCGTGAACGAATATACATCAGGCAAATATACTTTTATTGCATCCTCTGAATATCCATTGGATGGTAATATGAGCTTAATGTCCAATAATACTCGGGACATCTCGAAATGGAAAGAGATTTTAGATTTCGGAAATGTAAATCTAAACACTAATCCTCAAAATTACATAGCAAGTGGTAATCTAAAAGATGATTCATATTACTGTTTAAAGATGAAAGTATCTGATGGCCATAATTTCTTTAGTTCCCCATATAAAAAAGAAAGTAATGGAACATTTGTAAAAATGGAGGGTTTGAACAAAACTTCAATGGATTTAAGTAATCCAGAGAATACACCAGTAGAAAACGATTCAGAAAGTTATTTTCAAAGGCATATGGCGGGAATAATAACACCCATTGGAGCTATTGGATTAGTTTTGATAATCTATTTTATAGTTAGATAATAAATTTTCTCTGTAAATATTCTATTAATTGTATATTTAAATATTACTTTTAAAAACCAATGGAGTACTGGAGGCAAAAGATTTAAGCAATTAACTATGATATGCTTTCCTTGAAGTACTAATGCAGTAAATGATATATGTTGACTTTTAAATGATTATTTACGGTTCAAATTTATTCATTTCTATATTTAAGATTTATAAATTCACCTATTCATAACTTTTTTTCTACACTTGAAACGCTGTACAACTAAAGTATATATCTCTTCTATATGAAAATATTCTATCTTTCTGTACAAAATTTCAAGAAATAAAGTATAACCATCAATAATTGTTAGTGGATTACTTATTGAGTTAAAAATAAGCATTTCATATATTGTGCAATGTTTCAAGATTATGGGCTGGTCAATCTCACAGTGTTTAAATATCACCAGAACACGAGGATCATATGGAGATTGACTAGTAATATGATATATTCATATAGAAAGTTTAACTCCTTGCTTCTAGTATGAACAAGATTTGAATATTCAAGGAGGCAGCTCTAGACACTATAATATTTTAGAGGTAATAAGGACCATATAATGTTGACATTATATGGTCCTTATTATATATTATTCTGTTGACAGAAGTTTGGCAAATTATTTACATAATTCATATTCTAACACTCATAAATTCTTCTTTACCTTTTAACTTGATATATTTAACTCAAAAACATATTTTTTATATTGTAAAAGCAAATATGCATTTATTTAATTGGACTATTAATAGCTAACTGCCAATCTATACCCATAATGTTTGTTTAAATGTTTGCCCCTGTTTCATTTATAATTATTTTTGTTACTGTTTTTTAGAATTCATATCAATTTTACCCTTAAGGCTTTGAAATTAAAGTATTAATGATAATGGTTCAAGTGATCTCCTAGAGTTTAACAAATATTTTTTACCAAGAATATTTTATCATTATTATATTCCTAATATCTTATAAATAAATCTATTTAAAGGATATTGTAATTATAACCAGAGAGTGCTGCCTACACAAACGTGGAATAGATAACAATAGTGATGATGCTATGACAGTAGTAGGCCAGAGAGTAGCTGATGCGGTGGTTCTTATATTCGCAATCTAATGTATAATTACGTATTAGCCTTAAAATAAAATAATTATTGGATATTAGATTAAAACCATATATTCAAATAAAACATTTATTAGTCAAGTTCAATATAAGTAACATTGGTACCGTTAATTAGATAATCAGAGGGTTCTAAATCTTTATCTTGAAAAATTGCATGATCCAGGCTGATATTAACATAAATATCAAAGTCATTCAAATTGCCTGTGTATATATTTTTGTCAGCAGTGTGAACCACAACATTTTTTTGCTTCCCTTAAAACATCCAATGGAACCATTAGCCCTTAACTGATATTTTTTTTAAATAGATACAAAAAAATATATTTATTGAATCTACCGTGGTCATTCAGTACAAGAAACTGTAGCGAATGAGTTTGTTGAAATAAGAGTGGATACTCAAATGAAAACAGATATAAAGATACAAAATAACAGGCCTGATATAATCGTTCACGATAAGTGTAGACATGAGATAATTCTGATAGAGGTTGGAATTACTAATCAAGACATTTTACAAACAGTAGAAGTTGAAAAAACTAGAAAATAAGATCTTCTAGCTAATGAATTAGTTTAGTTATATAAATGCACAACAAAAATAATCCATTATGTATTAACCTGGGATGGTGTGGTAACTATTTACCACAAGAAATACATGAAAGAGCTTGGAGTTACTAAAAGCATCGAAGCATACATTCAATCGCGTGTACTGAAGAAGACACTTGAGAGTGCTTCTTTCAAGCGTGGAATAGATAATAATAGCGATGATGCTGCAACAGTAGTAGGTCAGAGAGTGGCTGATCTGGATATCCATGTTAATCTAATAGATTATATAATAATTTATTAACCCTAGAATAAACTTATTCGTTTTTGTGTATATCTATCATTTAATAATTGTATAGGCTTTGAATCTATATTTCAATATTTGCATTTATGTTAAATAATCATAAAATAAAATTGATCAAAAATTTAAGAAATAATTATTTGTTTAGAAGCCCTAAGAATGGCAGAGTTTGACAGAATTTTTTTTCTTAATTTGGATTTGGATAGTTCAGAAATTGAGATAGATTCTTCTATTCAACAAGTATTCCAGAATGAGGTCTATGTGCTCTCAAGAGATAATTCTAACTATGTAAAAAACCTTAGAGAACAAATCGATAAAATAGACAGTTTGAAGAATACGCATATGAAATAATTAATAAATTTATAATGGGCAACTTGCCTTTATTATTGTATTTCATAAAGTAAAGTAGCTAAGTTTAAATCTAATATTGAATCAAAAATAAACTTATTTTAGGCTTAATCCAAGATTATTAATTATACAGCAAATACAAGATATGTATTGAGTTACGTTTTGGCTTACCATTGTTTTAACATCATCTTCTATATTATTTTTTTCTAGTCTATGTTTTTAATAGCACTAATCTCTTTCTCATTTAGTAAACAATTATCACACCACAAAATCCCAAGTTGTGACATAAGAGACCATCTTTATCTTGTATTTATATATCTGAACTAATTTATTAGCTATAGGATCATATTTTCTTAACTTTTCAACTTCTACTGTTTATAAAATGTTTAATTAAAAATTCACATTTCTATCAGGAATATCTCATACATCCGTCTTCACTCGATTATAAGCTTTTATTGCAACAAGTACATTAGTTACAATTTCTTGGGCTGAGTGACTACATATTTTCTTTGAAGACTTGATATCATATTTATTACGCAGTAGCAAATATAAGTATTGTACAACTCAATTGTATCTTTACATGTAGTATTTCTATAGTATTCTATCATATTTTTTTATAAGATGTTAGACTGTCTTAGACACGTTGTTACAGCAGCGTCATTTAACTGTCCCACCTAAAAGAATATTTCGATCTTAGAAGATGCTTCATCGTTTGTTTGTTATTTACATACTTTAGACATAATGATGAATCTTTAATATACATTAATGGATTTCCCCTTCCTCTAGAAGTTTATCGTTTAAACTTTCATTTGAATTTCATTATTTATAATTACTTTATTAGCGTATTCAAGATTCTTTAAGTTCATTAGCTCATTTAGTCATAAAAGCACACTTTCACTTTTAAATTCAATGCTTTGCATTCTCTTCCCATATAATATGTATTAGGAAAAAGAATGCCTTTCTTTATATGCTAACTGCATGTGGACCTTATACTTGTTTAAAATCTGTCCGATTATATGATCAATACCTGGAAAATCTTCAGGTTTATGCTTTAAAGCATTGATATATTATCTCATTAGAGGCATATCATTTCTCCTGTGTGGGTTGCTAAATCTGTTTTCAAAAGTCTAATGTATTTTTTTATTATCTCTTTATTTAGCTCTATTCTAATTGCATTAAAGAGTTGTATGTTTTCGACTATCATATTATCGAAGAACTCGTCTCTTTTAACAATAAGTTTCAATCTGCTTGTTCATAATGATATTTTGGTCTGCTTGGTTTTGAAAAACCATTTTCATATTTTTTATTTAAAGAAACACAGTATCCATCTTTGGAGGCTTGATTTTCGATATATTCAATCATATATAGCGTTTCGAGCTGTAGATGACTTGGCAACTAAGTGTGATAAAATGTCTTCTAATGTAGTCTTGAGAAGACATAATGAGGCAGTTAGAAACATTCACCTTATACTATACAATAAATTCTGGATAAAGAATTATAATAAAATAAGAACTCATTCAATACACGATACAGTAACAAATGAGAATACTTCTTTCAAGTATGGAATAGATAACAATAGCGATGATGAAGACAATGCTGTGACAGTAGTAGGCAGAGACTAGCTGATGTGGAGATTCCTATATTTGCAATCTAATAGATTATATAATAATGTATATTAACCCTAAAATAAATTTATTTATTTTCAGTAGTTTTGATTAAAGATTCTTTAATTTTCATAATAGCTATTCTATGAATTATTACATTCCTCTATATTTTCTTATATTCCTTTTTGAGTTCATAAGAGACACTCTTTTAAATTTTATGTACACTCTTACTGGTAATATTAAGGACTTTAGCATGAGTTTAAGATACTACTCTTTTAAAATGCTATATTTTTAGTTATCTAAATTATTTCGTTTAACGGAGAAAATATTCCACACCTTAGTTGTTGTACAATACACTCACTAGTGCCATATAAATATATAACATCAGTTTTCATTTAAGACACGCCTTTTCTATAACATTCATCAATACAAGGTCTTTTGACTTGCGTTTATAAATTCATTAACACTATAAGTACAAAAGTTTCTTCAAAGTTTTGCCCATTGAAATGGAGATAAACAAAGAAATACTTCTCAAATTATATTATATTGTTACTTTAAGCCCTTTGAAAAGGAATTCCACTCTATTAGATGCTAAAGGACATTTAAAAGGAGATCTTAGAAGGAATATTGATTACCAAATTCTTACTCCTGAAAATTGGCAGACCCTACATGAATTTTACGACATTGAAATTACTATACAAAATGTTTTCGATCTTGACATATCTTTCTCATGTAGTGGACTTTCTCATAAGAATATTGTAGTTTATGGTGTGGAAAAGGTTTTTGATGTTATCCTGACTCTTTTCATAAACAAGAACTTTGGATTAGAAATCTTCAACGAAATGTTTGCAGTTAAGTGGGAGAATCAGGAAATTGATCCAATGGTCAACTTTGAGTGGTTTAAAGCAGATGACAATAAAATAGGTTTAGTTGTTGAGAAAAGAGCGAACTATTCTAAAAATAGATGGCAGGACCTAGATAGTATTAAAGAAAAGAGTAGATTTGCTTACAATTACCATCCACAAGATTTCAGTGAAGTTAGTATTATAGGTTGTACTGATAGTGAGAATATCACACAAGACAAAAATTGTTATAAAAAAGACATTGCTTGCAATGCTGATTTTAAATCTCTGCCCCATTCGTCGTATTATCCATCGAACCGTACTAAAAGTATCTTTGAAAGATTAAATGATCGGAAAAATTCGCGATCAAATGATAATATGCATAAATGTAACATGGATATTGTAGCAAAGCCAATTGTTTCATCGAGTTGTCCACCTTCTCCAACATTATCAACGACTTTGTCAGAATATGTGTCGTTCAATTCCTCTGCGTGTATAGGCCTCCAAAATTTGGGTAATACATGCTACATGAACAGTGCTATTCAATGACTCAATAATTGTCAATAATTGGAATATTCTCCTGCTGATATCAAGCATTTGAAGAGTAACAAGTATGAGCCAATACTAAAAGAATGGCAGAAACTATTAAAGTCTGTGTATAGGCATGAAAATACCACCACAAGGGATTTTATGAACCAGATGGGCAAATTGAACAGTATTTATTTAAGAAATGAAGAGCAAGACAGCATTGAGTTCATTAATAGCTTAATTGATATTTTACATGAAGGAATACTTATTCATCAAAAGAATGATAGTCAAGGCGATAAAAAGGAATTGAAGAATATCAGTGATCAGTAAAGTGAGATTATAGATGATTCTTGCAAGAAAAATGGTGACAGAAAAAGACGAGTGAATTTATGAAGAAAAACCAAACAATAATAGCAGAAAACTTCTATGGAATGTCAAGTGCTATTTTAGAGTGTCAAAACTGTAAATATAAAAAGAATATAAATGAGCCATTCAACTTTCTACCTCTCTGTATTCCTGATGAGCAATGTTTTCATCCATCTGTTACGCTAATCTATGAAGGTAACAGACTACCTATTAGAATACTAATACCATTAACATATACAATTAATGGTCTAATTAATCACACCTTTAAAAGTATAATATTTATAACGAGCTTATTGCTGTTGAGTATTCAGACAATATTCCTTATAGAGCCTTGCTTGATATTCAAAACATCAAGGATGTTAAAAACAGAATTTGTCTATTTGAGTATACAAAAGGGGTTTCTTATTTTCTTTGTAAAATGCACTTCAAGAAATTGGTTTTATTTAATAAGAAGCTTCCTAATGACTTTATAATCAGAGAGTCAAATGTAAATGAGCAAATATATAAGAGATTTAAGCCCATTCTTTCTAGATCATTTTCTATAGAAGAAACAATGAATTCTATCAGAGTAGAATATTCAGATAATGATTCTGTCTTTGGAATTCCTATAATTAATTTGCATTTAAAGAATCCTGATCATTTATTTGGACAGAATTTTGATCTTTTAAAAAATATTGAAGTAGAAAAGAAAAAGGAATTGAATATTTATGATTGCATATCAAATTTTGTAAGAGAGCAGCCAGTAGAAAACACGTGTGAAAAGTGTAAGAAAATTTTTGGTAATTCAGTTTAAAAGATTTAAATATTGTAGAACAGAGTCAAAAATACGAACTTTCATAGATTTTCCTATTGATGATCTCCATATTGAAGGATCAACCTTTAGGCTTGTGGGTAGTTGTAATCACATTGAAATAGGATTAGGTTATGGGCATTATCTTGCTTATATTTATAAGAATCAGAAATGGTATTGCTGCAATGATAATGTGATTTCGAAGTGCTCAGAGCCTGATAAAAAAAGTGCCTATATTCTCTTCTATGAGAAAATATAAATGAATAAAGTATGAGTTTCAATTTAAAAAGATAAGGTAATAAATTTATTTAAAGGTTAAAATGAATTTGAGGATTGTCACGAAAAACTTTATAAAGCAAAGACAAATCCATTAATGGATATAAAAGATTATTCATGCTAGTTGAAGCATGGAAATAACAAGCCAGAAATTAAGCAACCTATTGTAGCTTGCAAGACATAAATATTTTCTTAGTGTGACATCTAAATGCTATCATTGTAATAATGCATTTAAGACAGTTGATCATCTAGCTAAAGATAGGATATAATACTAGCAAACAGCTATACCCGCAGACACAATGAAGATGTAAGATATCTACATTTGTTGGTATGAAAAAAATACAATATCAAATCCTCAAAAAAATGCTTGGGGACTCAGTCCAAGAAACTATAACTAATAAGAGTTGGGTACTTGAATGAAAACAGATATAAAGATATAGAATAACGAGCCTGATATATTCATTAGAATAAATTTAGACATGAAATAATTCCTATAAAAGTTTTAATAATCAAAATTTTATAGAAACAGTAGAAGACAAGAAAATACGATCTTTTAGCTAATGAATTAGCTCAGTTATATAAATATGAAGCAATCTTTTATTTGGGATGATGCTGTTGCTACCTTCCTTAAGAGAATGAGCTTGAGGTAGAGCATACATTCAATCGCGTGTACTGAAGAAGACACTTGCGAGTGCTTCTTCAAGTATGGAATAGATAACAACTGCAACAGTAGTAAGTCAGAGATTGTAGCTGATGTGGAGATTCCACGTCAATCTAATAGATTATATAATAATGTATTAACCCTAAAATAAATATATATCATCTTTTATTTATATAACTGGAATATTTAATTAAGTAGAAGTTGATTCTTACTAGCTTCTTGCATTCTAAAACCTTAATATTATTCTGGTTGATTATTTAACCTTCTATCAATGTCACTCTACCTAGAACTATCGTATATATTAAATATATTTCCTACCTTGATTCATTCATTAATCACAGTTTCTTTGACTGAATGCCAACCAATTTACTTTGATGATTTATACCATATTTGCCAAACAACTGCAAATATATGTATATTACGAGCATATTGTGTCTTTAATTAATCCTTTGCTATCATTTTTTTCCATCTTGTTGAGAGATATGATAAATTAGATCTATTACTATATCGATTGTACTCATATATCACGTCTAAGAATAAAATACAATCTTCTAGATTACGATAAATTGCTTCATTATGTTGTAAAATAAACAACAAGTCGCTAATTGGAAAACACTATATTTGGCTCTCATGATTAGATAAATACTTTGTTTAAGAAGTTCTTGAGCAGTTTAAAACAAGGCATTAAAACCAAGCAGGCAGCACTATAATTAAAGAAATTACTCCAAGATACTATTGTGCAAAATCCAATAATCAGCATTACAGCAAGAATAAATCAATATCCATTAAGAATATTGGGCCATCACATCTTTAAAAAACCCTCCAAATAGATGATCAAATAAACTTTTTCCATGACACTTTTTTCTTAAAGCATCACATTGTCAACAATAATAAAATATACAAACAAACACAATATTTTCTTGTTACAATAGCATAAACAAAATTAAACTTTAATTTTTAACAGAGTTTTTCTCTTCGTCTTCAGAAGCAACTGAATTAGAAGCATCAACCTCAGAACTTTCACAGGCAATCTCCTTTACGCACAGGGTTGACTTATCAGTAAATCCACCTTTCCTCCCCTTTTACCTTTATTAATAATCTCTTCATATTTACTTTTAACAGCTTCAGCATATCCTTTGAAATTCTTAATAACTGCATCAATATCACCTTCAAAGAGTTTATAAATATTTCTAATATAAACATTTTAGTGATGCTTAACCAAAGAAGCAAGGTCAACTTAAATATTTGATAGTATAGAATTCTGTAAAGTAAGAAACTCAATGCGTTATCCAAACTAAGTAATAGAGAAATAACAACGAAGTAATGCTTATAGAACTTTTTGCTTAGTTTGTCTTGTTGTTTCAGGCTATGATGGATATTATAGAATACTGCTACAGTAAGTAGGCAATTAACTAAAAACCCAAACATTGAAGGGTAAATTTTTTTAAAATTTCAAATAAACAAAATAGAAATAAGGTATGAATAAAGGTGAAAACTGTAGCGAATGAGTTTGTTGATATAAGAGTGGATACTCGAATGAAAACAGATACAAAATAACAGGCCTGATATATTCGTTCACGATAACCGTAGACATGAGATAATTCTGATAGAGGTTGGAATTACTAATCAAGACATTTTACAAACAGTAGAAGTTGAAAAAACTAGAAAATACGATCTTCTAGCTAATGAATTAGCTTAGTTATATAAATGCACAACAAAAATAATCCCTTATATATTTGAGATGACGTGGTAACTATTTACCACATGAAAAAGAGCTTGAAGTTACTAATAAAGCATACATTCAATCGAGTGTACTGAAGAAAACACTTGAGAGTGCTTCTTTCAAGTATGAAATAGATAACAATAGCGATGATGAAGACGATGATGCTAAAACATTAGTATGTCAGAGTAGATGATGTGGATATTCAAGTATTCGCAATCTAATAGATTATATAATAATGTATTAACCCTAAAATAAATTTATTGCTATGTATTAGCCATAAAAACTAGAAAATACAATCTTTTAGCTAATGAATTAGGTCAGTTATATAAATGCACAACAAAAATAATCCCTTATGTTTTAACCTGGGATGGTGTGCTAACTATTTACCACAAGAAATACATGAAAGAGCTTGGAGTTACTAAAAACATCGAAGCATACATTCAATCGCGTGTGCTTCTTCGAGCTTCTTTCGAGCGCAGGCGTGGAATAGATAACAATAGCGATGATGAAGACGATGCTGTGTCAGTAGTAGGTCAGAGAGTAGCTGATGTGGAGATTCCTGTATTCGCAATCTAATAGATTATATAATAATGCATTAACCCTAAAATAAATTTATTCCTATTCTTAGCCATAAAATAAATTTATTCCTGGTTTATTATTCTACACCTTATGTCAGTCTTTATTCGAGTATCAACTCTTATTAGCTACAATTTCTTTGTGAATGCCTTGTATTTAGGAAATCTTTTCTTAGTTCATGTGTTACAAACATTTTTTTTATAAATAGAAATAAACTCCTCGAGAGTCCATATCTATTAAACGGCAACAAGTATAGAAGAGATGATAACGGTCAGAAAGAAACACAGGAGTGTTTTTAATCAAAAATTATAAGAAACAAAAGTTTTACCCATTGTAATATATATTTATAACTCTTCAAGTATATTAATAACCACAATTACATTGTTGGGTCTATCGAGAGATATTATGAACACCTTCATTCTCTTTCATATTTTAGCAAGATAGTTGATGGAAATACATTTACAATGTAATAATAAACAATATCTCTATATATTTAGAAAGTGCTTGTATTTTACTTTTGATGTTTTCCTTCACTCAGACCGGTTTTTAACTCATTGAGGCATTTTTTATAGTCCATTAACCACTTAGAAAATTATAAAGAGATCAGTCATATTTTAAATGGTAAGTGGCTAAATATTTCACAGGTTTGTATCCCATAGTAATTATAGTTAACCTTTTAATTTAGCACTTTAATTTTTCAAGTTCAATATGAATAATTTTATTTAGAGTTAATGCAATATTATATAATCTATTAGATTGCAAATACAAGAATCTCTACATCAGCTACTCTCTGACCTACTACTGTTGCAGCATCGTCTTCATCATCACTATTGTTATCTAGTTCATACTTGAAAGAAACACTCTCAAGTGTCTTCTTCAGTACACCCGATTGAATTTGCTTCGATGTTTTTAGTAACTCCAAGCTCTTTCTCATGTGGTAAATAGTTACTAAACCATCCCAGATTAAAGCATAAGGGATTATTTTTGTTGAGCATTTATATAACTTTTCAAGTTCAAATAAATAATCTTAATTAAAAATCTTTCTTTTGGTTCTTAACATAAATTTATTTAAGGGTTAGTTTATAATATTTATTCATTATGCTTTCAAGGTTGGTGTACCCGTCTCAGCTTCTATCAGTCGCTTTAGTGCTTCTTCAGCCTCAGCTCCTTCGTTAATTATTTCCTCGATTCCTTCGTCTGTAATCAAACGATATGGATTCGAGTGTCTTTTCTAGATTGATTATATGCTTATAGGTTACTCCAAACTCTTTGAAATATTTTATGTGGTAAGTTTTTACTATACCATCCCAAGTCATCACATAAGGTATTATGTTCGATTTCACTCACTTTCATCTCATTGATAATTCATTTGAAAGTGGATCATATTTTCTTGTTTTTTCAGTTTCTACTGATTTGTTATTCCTACCTCAGTAAGTATAATCTCATTTCTTTTCTTGTTATATATAAAATAAATTTATTATTTTTTTATATTTGGTGTTTAAGTTTCCAAGCTAAAGAGTAGAGATCAACATTTATATACGGGAGTCTGTGAGGTTTTTGGCCTAATGCAGCAACCATGTAAAACAGTTTATGTCATATGTTACTCCGGCTAACTCTACATGGTCCTTTCTCCTAAGATACTTGCACCTCAGTTATCATAGCGTGTAGACTTCCCTCTACGCGGATCAATCTTTGTTCATATTATAAACAAAGGCGTTAAGGCTGTGTGGACTTCAAAAATAATGCCATTAACCAGGTTTCTTATCATCTTCGTCTTCCGAAGTGGGTGATTTTTACAGCGCCGTGAGGCTGACTTACTCAGAGCCCCCTACTTCAGATGTTCTGCAATATATGAAGAACTTCTTTTCTTTTAGCAGGGTTCATCTAGGCCACTATACAGTTTTCTAAGGGTTATCATTTATATTTTGTGATGAGCCTCCTTTGCCCAGAAGGCACAGGATATTTTTCCATGTTTCCTGGTATCAGGCAGATACTAGGGTTATTACTGGGCCTCAAGTGGGAAACATAAGTTAATACCAAACAGATTGCTAAAACTCCCACCACCTCTACAGGAATGGAGAAACTTGGCCCAGATATGATCCTTTAAATCCCACTTGGTACATTGATTGTCTTGGTAGACCTCAAAGAGAGTATAGCATAATTGGGTGTTTAACCCTTTCACTGGTGTCTTTTCAAGAACCCTTTGATCACCAGTGAGCCATTGGCTCTATGTTATATATAAATAATATATTCATTAATCACATTGATTTCAGCTTTTATTCTAGAGTCAACTCTGATTTCAACATTCTCATTCGCTACAGTTTCCGGTATGGAATAAGTTCGTATCTTCTTTGAGTTTTTAATTCCAAATTAATTACATAGCAACAAATGTGTACTCCTAACTGCCTCTTATGTCTTCTCGTATAATCATGAGAAAACATTCTATCACATTTGACTGTTGAGTGTTCAACTGTTTTATTAGCTACTTTACAATGCAGGCACATCTTATTTTCTCCTAAGAATAAGTTTCTACCTTGTAGGAAACAAAAAGATGCTTCATCTAGTGGTTACATGCTTACGACCGACTGACTGTTCGACTGAACACCGCTAACCGAGGCTGCCCGAGGACGGGCGCCTCGAGTCAGTCTTTAGGGTTGAAATAACCAACATGAAAAAAATTATTGAGGGAAGCAATTTATACAATCCTGTTTCCAACGTAGCCTCGAAACCTATAAATAAAGACGACACGACATACGCTTTAGTCGTTTCCTCTAGCGACACCTCAAAGAATAGCGATGAGATTGAGGGCATCGTTAAGCGCTCCGTGAATGTGAGGAGTAAGGGTATAGGTGTAACACGACTCAGAAAAGTGGGAAACCAAAAGATTGTCATTAACTGTGTTTTACCAGGGAAGATACCCTGAAACATAAAAAAGAAATTGCCAGCCGAAGCGACTTGACAGTTGAAGAAGGACGGCGGAAAAACCCTTTTGTCGTTTTCAAGGGACTTATAAAAGGAGTTAACAGAGGAGGATCTTAATCAGTCTATGAGCAATCAAAATAGGGGCCTAGTCTTGGATGAAGTATTAAAAAAATAGTACAGAAAGAGTCACAGGAATGGACTTTTATCAAATGTTGTTTGCCAGATGCTACCTAAAACCTGGAATCAACTTATGAGCATTGGGAAAGTCAACATTGGATACCAAAGAGTTCCAGTCGAACAATGCTTCAAATGTCTTAAATTCGGTCATACGCAAAGGTTTTGCGATGCAAAAATTACA
>CM062846.1:4329-22236 GCA_031772225.1 Eubasilissa splendida
GTTAACTCTGTTCTTTTTTTTTAATCTACTCTGATCTTTCTATCATAGCTTTACTATGATTTTTTTTACTTGTTTCTCATGTCTACTTATTTTAACCTGTTATTATTTGTTACTCCATTTCCTTGATATAATCTTACTTTAATGTTCTTTATACTCTGTTCTTAACTTCTTACATGTTTTAGTCTGTTTCTCTTTTCTCTACTTGTCTCCTTTGTAATTTTTCTGTTTTTGGTTTTTATAAATATTAAAAATAATAATAAATATCTAATGGAACCTAATGGCTACCTATCTCAGAATAGGTACTGTGTACGTTGTACCTAGCGAGATAGGATGCGGCTTACAGGCTTGCATATAAATTAATTGTAATATTTAATACTTATTGTACTTGCTAGAGTAATTATTACTTTTAAAATGTTTATAATGATGCAAGCTTCAAAATAAAGTTATTTTGCAAATAATCGCTGATTTATCGGCACTGAAACTGAATCTTAATGTGTATACATTTAATAATTATTTTATTAAAATGTAACTTTCTTCAAAGAACTCGCTTTTTATTTATTATTTTGTATTTTAATTAGTATGTAGTTTTTTTTACAAACTTTTATTATAGTCTTAACGTATGTTTATTATTATTTTCATTAATATTTATTTTTTCTCACTGAACTCTTATTATAAACTCACTTATTATTATTTTAATTCATATTTCATTTTCATTTAAGTCTCATCTTGCTGTATTATACGTATTATTATTTGAATTTATATTTAATTTTCATAAATAAACTCTTATTATGTACTTACTGTATATTTATTAACTAATATTTCATTTTATTAGGTAATTTTTTAAACAGCATCATTCTGATGACTAACGTGATATATAAAATGCTTAAGTTATTTTATTAATTAACCATGTTACAAAATCAAAGGTGTCCTTAACAACATTTGCATCACTGCCATCTATGAAAAATAATATAATTTATTCCTCATTAACTCTGCTACTGTTTCATAGATGCCATCGACAATTTCAAACACCGTCTTTATTAAAATATTAGCATGTACTATAATTGGCTTTGATTCTGCTACTGTTTCATAGATACACATCTCGGAATAAGGACTGGTTCAACTTTTGCATCTCTTCATAAAATGTTAATTTTTCACATTTTAGGTAGTGTGTAAATATACCGTATAAAGATTTACTCCAAATCATCATTTTAAATAACTATATTATTTGCCATTAATATTTCATTTTATTACTTTATTACTATATTTCGCGGCCACGGCCAATGTTTCCGCGTCGATTTCGAGGTAGTGCAGTGACGCAGCCACAGTCGGTTTTCCTGTATGCTTTTTTTAATGTTGAAAATATAATTCAGAATCATATTAATCTGAATATTCAGAATCTCGCAGCCCTAGAATACAGAATGATTTAGTTATTTCTAAATGCTTACATATTAGATGACACGAATTACATTCGATATAAGTACATTCTTATGTAAATATTAATCGTTTGGTATATATCGTTTTGACAATTACAACCTCATTGATTTATTTTGTATCAACATACTCGATATGTACCTGTGTCAATGGTCAATGGTCAATACTATAGATAAGTAACGATTAATATACTTTTACCAGTAAGAAAATAATCTACACATAAGACTTCATCAGGTTTAATAGAAAGAAAAGAAGTAGTTAGTGTAAAAAGTATCATAATATTATTTATTTATTAAATAATATTTTTATTTATGTATTCACTATTCATTCATTATTTAATTCATTCATCAGTTCATTTGTTAGATTATTTATTGTTCTATCGATCGTTGGTTCATTTATTTATTTGTTTGTTCATTCATTAATGCATTCGTTAGTTCATTTATTTATTCGTTCATTCGTTCGTACAGTCGGTCGTTCATTAATTCATTAATTGATTCATTAGTGCATTCGTTTTTTCTTTCGTTAATTTATTTGTTCGTTCATTCGTTCATACATTTATTCGTGCATTTGTTTGTTCATTAGTTCGTTCATTCGCTTTTACATTCATCATTTCATTTCTGTATTCGTTCGTTCTATTGTTCGTTCATTCATTCGTTCGTTTGCTCATTCGTTCTGTTATTCGATCAATTATTCGTTCATTCGTCGTACATTTGGTCATTTTCTCGTTCAATTATTCATTTGTGCATTCGTTCATTCTTTCATTTGTTCGTTTGATGTTAGTTCGTTCATTCATTTATAAATTCTTTCGTTCATTTGTTTGTTCGTTCGTTCATTAATTCATTTATCATTTCATTTATTCATTCGTTCACTTATTTATTCATTTATTCGTTTATACATTTATTTACTAATTCGTTCGTTTATTTACTCGTTCATTCATACATTCATTAATTTATTCTTGCATGCATTTATTTATTATTTCCTAGATTTGTTCTTTTATTTGTTTGTTAAATATTTAATTAAAACGTTCATTCGTTATTTAGTTAATTGATTCGTTCGTTCTTTTATTCTTTGTTCATTCATTTATTTGTGCATTCATTGTTTGCTCGTATAATCCTTTGTTCTTTCATTCATTCGTTCGTGCATTAATTATTAGATTCGTTAATTCAATCTTATTTGGTTTGGTTGTTAGTTTAATTATCATTTTTTGACCATTTTGCGTTGTAATTTTGTCTCATAAATTGATCTAAAGATTTTTGTATGCACTACAGTTTATCGAAGACATTAGCAGTCGCAATTACCAACTACTCCATATCGGAAGAGTAATTGATAATCTGAGTGAATAGCAAAAATATTTATGAAATCATTGAAGACTGACTTGTGGCATTAGGGAAAAGGACCGCTGCCATTTCATTTTAGTTTTTAAGATAGACATAAAATAACAATTTTTATAAAAAACCGGTGTATCGAGAATTGTATTTAGAATCAGGTTTAACAATTTCTATGTGAAAATATTGATAATACGGAAGTTAAAATGAGATAACAACTGAATACAATGAATATCTGTCAATCGTGTGATTCGTTTTATGTCACACATTGCTCTATAATTAACATAAACACGTATTTTAAGCGAAAACAAAAACGTGCAAAAAGGACGTTTCACATCTGTCAAATTAACAGTTTAGAGCAGCATATAATTTGGCTAGCGCCAATCAGTTAAATTATATTTTCGCTTGGACAAAATGTATTGTAATATTCACATTTCTAGATCACTGTTCTTGCTATTCTTGATTTATGCAGTCCGAAATCGGTGGCGTAATGACCACCCGTTAGCTCATTCGACAAGTTGGAAGTGTGCAGCGCAGCTTTTCTGAATGTTGTCAGGAATTTAGCCAAGGAGACAGAAGCTAGAACTGATAATATTATTACTACTTTCACGGATCAAGCTATATGGTGGCTGGTGGCAGACTACAAATCCAGGATCTCTTCACATCGTTTTCTGTAATGTTTCTTAAATGCAGAATTTTTACTATTTGCAGACGATGCCAAAATTTTCAAAGAAATTAAATCACCCACTGATTGTCTCCTGTTACAGGATGACATTAATACACTTTCAATCTACTGACAAAAAAATTAACTTTTTCTAAATATTGCTAAATGTCACATCATCTCATTTTCAAAGAAAAAATCTATTTTGTCGTTACTTAGCATCTGCACTCGAGTGAGGGATTTTGGTATAAACTTTGATTCTAAATTAACTTTTATCCCGCATATAGAGTCGGCAGTTGCTAAGGCCTATAGACTCCTCGGATTCATTGCTCGGACGTCTGGGTTATAAAAGTAAAAGATGATTGGAATGGGTTATCCAATCACCTTTTACCATTTTATACTTCTCATTTGTACGCAGTCAACATGAATTAGGGCTCGGTAGTTAAAACACACATCATTCCACCTACAGCGACCGACTTGAAAATGTTTAACATAAATTATTTAATATATTAAATTCACGTACCCGTAAGAAACGCACAAGATTGATGCTACCTCTTTACAATTTTAAATAACTTCGTTGACTCGCTCTATTTATTAGAACAGATAACTTGAAACTGTCCCACACTCTCCGCTCCTTACCATTTCCACTTTATATATTCAGTGTAAAAACACTATTTTGTTTATCACTTTTTTTAATAAATACTATTTTTAGTTTATTATGTTTATTTTAGTGTAAAAATCTTTTTGTTTATCAGTCAGTAAAAAGGTACTATTTCTTAGTTTGTATTATACTCTTCCTTGTTTAATTCCGAAGAAAGTTGACTGGTATTATTTGTACATATCATGTTTTATATCAGTTATTATTACAGTAATTATTATTATACTGTTATTTCTCTCAAACATAAAAACTAGATAAAATAATATAAAGTGAAGTACGTGTTTTAACAACCAGCTAGATGTTGAGATTGTACTTTAATAACGACGGGATTGGAAAATTCTTATTTTCTCTAATGTTTCACTTATAAAGGTCCAGAATGAAAAATTACAATTTATTTAAGACATTTTAGAAATCTTTGAACAAAATATAGCATAAATAAAATAGAAAAATATCAAAAAACTTCATTTTATTTAAATTATTATTTTTTCAAAACAAAGACTGCTTCATCATTCAGTCTTCATCTAATTTTGGTAATAACCCGAAATTAACCCAAATGGAAACTGGAATGGTGGAGGCAGAAAGATTTCCAATCTCGGTTGGGAGACAGTATCGATACAACTTCGGTCGCTAGAATGTAGATCGACATGACCAGCTTTCTCTTCCAGACCTGTCCAGAAACTGTCAAGGATTGTGACGTGGTGCTGGAGACACATTTACTCATACCGTACGCACTAATGTCTCCATTCGGCAGTAACTGAACATCAAAAACAGATTATCAACCTGCAGCTTGAGACGAATCCTTCAATTTTTTGGGTATCTCGCGAGAATGAATGATAGCTAGGAGAAATTTGTTGCGGTAGACCACGCAGAGGACGAGGAAGAGGAAGATCCCCACTCGTAGAAACTGACCGACCGAGTGGAAAAGGTTAGAGGTTAGGGTACTTCTCTGGTGACAGCTCTAAGATCAGAATAATGGAATACATTCATCTGTATCGGGAGGTCAAACACAATGTTTATTATTCATATGTACGAGAGGTCGAATACTTATTGTTTTTATTCAATTAAATTTTAAAATTTTTATTAAATCTTATGACTAATTATTATTGGAGGTCCAAATCTGAGGTTATCAGGTTTGTACAGTATACAGGTTGTATACAGATTTACATATACTCGTATGGTAAAGAGAATTTATATTTTATAGTAGAAATATTCTCTCTGTAGCACGTGGAATTTTTTTTAAAAAAAATAGAACATTAATTTTAAGTAATTATAAAAGAAAGGTTTTTAATAATCGCTAAACTTTTGATATTTATGTACCATCCATTACTTTCGCGTCTCGGAGATTTGGCGATTCGGCGAGATTCGGAGATTTGGCGATTCGGCGAGATTCGGAGATTTGGCGATTCGGCGAGATTCGGAGATTTGGCGGAGATTCGGCGGTACTCTCCTGTTCGTCGTTCTGTAAATATTATTGAGATCCATCGCTCATGCATTCTTTTTCACTTCAGATCCGCCTCAAGGAAATAATGAAAATAAATTCCGCAGTATTTAAATAAGACTATTGAGTCGTCGATTTCCAAACCCCTCCACAACGGATTAACAAAATTCTAAAATCAACAAAAACGTTTCAAAGTTGAATTTTCATCTAAATGCTTAATACCTATTGAGGTATCTTTATCGTATTTTTAACTTTTATCACAAATAATGTTAATTAAAATATTGCGGTGTGGCTTTTTTAGAGTGAAATTATTTAAAAACGACGACAAACCTTCGCAAAGTCGGCGAGGAGCAGCCCGGCCGGTCTTCCAGCTGTCCGGCCGCCGGCCGCGCTGCCGTCCTGCCGCCCGCGCCGCCGGCCTCAGACTCGCCGCTTCAGTCGCCTCAGTGGCTGTCGGGCCGCGCGCTCTGTCGCCCGTGTTCCGCGTTCCTTCTCACCGGCTCTTGGCGGGAATTCCGTATCGTAAACCTATCCGTACCGTCTCGGTCATTCGCGCCGTTTCTCTAATTAGTCCAAACGAGAAAAATAAAGCTTTTCATAAGGTGTAATAAATATAATTATTCGCCGAAGGATCCCGGATCGACCGGCGACTGGAGTTACGTAAGGCCCATGTGTCCGTGTCCGAGCTGTCAGTGTCGTCAGTGAGCGGATCCTCTTCCGAGAGAGCCACGCGCCGTCAAAGGTAAACCTTCGCACGACTCTGTTTTGACACAAAAGTTCAATCGATGTTTTTGAATGAATTCATTTCAGATCGAGCCTTATCTTATTATAGTTTAAAAGTTCTCGTTGCAAACATAAGTTTACAAAAATATATATGTAAAGTTAAATTGAGTAAAAGTATCCCCGACCTACCGCACTTGAAGCGGTTCGTCGTGTCCATCGGCAATATCGCCGATTGATCATTTCAGGTTGCTGGAACCTCAAATAGATCAGTTTAACCTTATTGCCTAATTCAACCAGCGCTCTCAAACTTTGTCCAGCATTGATGGAGTGCCACACTTCCCTATCCGGACTTGAAATATACATCTATCGGTTGAGTAATTAATATTCGATAAAATTGTAAAAAGTTTACGAATCTTTGCTTGATGCAGTCCCGGTCAAAGGTGGATGGAGGAACGAGCTATCTCAGTGAGATTTCTGTACGCAGCGGCCGATAGTGCGGTCATGTACCAGTGCAACACGGTAGATGAGTAATGTAAACTAATAGCTATTCAACAGAAAATGTAGCAGCTCAGCAGTTCGCGCTTGTCAATAATCAGCGATGCGATGCGCTGCAACATTAACACGCTTCATTTTGTTAATAAAACCATGTATTTTCATAATTAAAGGTAAATTAATATCAGTCACAATTCAACTCGATTCCAGTTAGGAATCCCGTCGCGAGCCGGAGCGATGATCGATTATTAATATGTTTGGCCTTGCCCGCTATTGTAATAACATAACGCTGCCCGTGCACCGGGACCGGCTCCTCGAGCCGGTGTGGGGAAGCCATTCCCTTCCCGGCGCTGCGTCGGGACGAATCATTAAAAGTCCATTAATTTAAATAAATTCCGAGTGTCCCGCCTTTTCTAATGATAGAATCGATGACTTGTGAAACCGTCACAAAGAAATTGAAGTTGAATCTGGGCGCCACTGAAAGGCTTCGATGCAGCCATCAGCTTCATTCTGACTCATAGTTTTCAGCATCCTAATATACAGGGTGGCCCAAAAAAAGTGAGATTTATTTCAATACTGTTATTTCAAACTGTAATATAATTAATTATAATTCGTAATTTAATTTTTTTGCACACTATTTAGTTATTCAGAAATCATCAAAACACCTCGTATTGCATAATCTACTGGGTTTATATCTGAGCTGTTCGGTGGTCACATGCCTGGCTCAATGAAATTAACATTCTCACGACGAAAAAAGTTGATTGTATTTCTGACCGTGTGAGATGGAGCTCCGTCCTTCTGTAATGTCTAGCTACACTCCAGGCTTTGTATTGAAACTCTTTGGATCATTTTCCTAGCACATTTTTCAATTCGCAAATTTTTGATCAAAATACGGTCTTCTGCAGTGATTTTTGTCATTCTGGGCAACAATTTGAAAAAACCAAATATAAACAATGGGAAAATAATAATCAAAGATGGCGACCGGAAATTGTCTAATTAAAACGTTATATAGGTAAATAGGTAAGTAAGTATTATTAGTAAACTATTTAAGCTATTATTGATATAGTTAAACTAATTTTGATGTAATTATATCACATTTTACAAAATTTTCTCACTTTTTTTGGTCCACCCTGTACTTATTACGAGTAAGAAATGCAATCGAGCAATTGTCAATTATTTGTTTGATAAAAATGTTATGTATGCAAGAAATTGTCTATTAAATAGAATGTTAAAAGGTAAATGTAGGGCGGTACCGGTACCCATACTGCACACATGATATGATGAATGAAATGCGTTTGTGTCAGGACCATTTCTTTCTTATTTTAGATCCTTATTATTCTGGTGTGAACAGAGTAATGTGGCATTGTTCTTGTTCTAGGATTTGATTGTTTTCCGTCCATCCGTTAATTATTATTAAATAATTCATTCTCCTTACACCAGACTTCACGATCATTTTGAGTAACAAGATTAAAACAAACATTGAGAATCATCATATATATTAAATCAACCTTAAATATATCCCTATTTTGCGGAGTCATGTTTATATGTAACAATGTAAATTTTTCTGTTACACACAAATCTGTTAATTACTCGGCGATTCTGCGTGTTTTCTGCATTCTGACATTTTTCGTAGACATCTTTACAAGCTTTTCTTTTCATTCTTCTTCTTCTATATTTATTATAACTCTTTTAGTTTGGTGATATTTTGAAAAATTATACTTTTTAATTAGCCTAACTTTTTCTTTTCTCGCTTATAACTCTGCGAATTTGAGAGCGAAAATCTTTTTTAAATTTTTTGGCGATTGCCACCCATGGATAGTATCGTTATACACTTTTTTAAAAATTCTATTTTTTTAATTTCTTTGTGAAGCCTGATTTAGTGAAATTTCATATTTTTCAGATTTTCTCGGCGAGTTTACTACCAAAATATAATTTTATTGCATCTGTGCATACATCACAATAGACCATAATTTATTTTCGTATTTGTAAACTCCTATCGTTTAAAATTCACCTTTAGAATCTAAAAAACGGGTAATTTTTTTTTTTAAATCGACGTACCTACCTACATACGAATGAAATGTAGAAAAAGCTTGATTTTTTGCAGACGTATAAATTTACGTTTAAATTTTCAAGCGATAACTGTGGCCTCTAATTGGCTGATTGATCTGATTTGTTAAATTAAAAAATGGCCGCCTGAAAACTGTGAATGATCAGCTGTTTTACCTGTCATTACTGTACTGTCATAATTTTGGCGCACTTTTTTTTTACGTTGCAAATGTATGATTTTATTTGGAACGATTTTATAATGTGCGATTATTAAAACATCTGTTGAAGATTTTAGCGCATTTTTTTATGTCAGGTTTCGACATCCAGATTTCACAGCTTCCAATAGTCAGGTATTTTATATTTTACCGCACAAGATGAAATTGATGATTTCACTCCGGAATTAGGATAATTATGGTGAAATACATATATTATACTTAGAAAATTTTTCTACATGTTTTTTATAGGTTAGGTCTAGAATGACACAATGATGATTTTTTAAATGCGTCATTGAATTCATTATTATTTCAATAATGTGATGAAAAATGAATTCTTTGACCTATTTTTTTTACTTTATATAGCAGAGAATGACAATAATAGATTTACAAAAAATGTAAGAATTAAAAAGTAAATTGCCTTATTGTGCATTTGTTGCGGCCATGGTTGATTACTTTTGAATTACAACAAAATAGATTACAGTAAGATGTCGAAATGCATATTATTTTGATACATTATTCAAGTTGGAGACTTCAGAAATACGAAAAGAAATGTATAGATGGCAGTGACTTTTGAAACGTATTTTAAAAATGGCCACCTCGGCAATTGTACACGTGAGTTAAATACAACATGTCTGCCTTAGTACAGGGCGGCCGAAGGAGTTTGTTATTTTACGCGTCTCTGTCATTCAATATTTAAATTGAACAGTTCTGGTGATAGATAAACCTGTAACTTAGTACTTACCTACCATCACGCCGTTTCCCCGCGGGGGTAGGCAGGGAGGATAGAGCGCCACACTATTTTGTCCTGACACACAATTCTCGCCTTATCCACATTCACACATCTTCTCGTACAAGCTCGACGATTGATGGATTATTATTCTTCCCTTTTATTTTTCTTCTCTTCCTGTTAAATCACTTTTTATGGTTTTATCAATGAGTATTAACAAAATGGTTTTTTTAATACCTGGAGAGGCGAGGTGGGTTGTTCATTGTGTACGTCGACTCTGTTTTTTACAATTCTAGAATACCGAGAAAAGTGGTACATTTTTAACGTGGTTAGTAACCTAACCTAACCTAACCTCCTCTTGGGTTGTTGGCTATGTACGTCAGCTCTGTTTCTTCCAATTCTGGGATACCGAGAAAAGTGTTTCTTTTGAGATTGTCAACAGAGGGGTACCTTTGCGACCGTGCGGTTGCTGGTGTGGGCAGGATAGTATATATTAAATAACAGACCGGTACTCCACTACGCTGTTAGTGACGACGTTGTACCTGAAGATACAGAGGTTAGAGTGACGTGTCAAGCTATCTAGCTGATTGTCGCGTCGTGTCAGTGCCATGACGCAACAAGCCGCTCTCGCTTACTTCTCCAGTGATCTTAACCAGGGTGTCTTGTTGTTCCAGGTGGGGCGAAGAGATGATCTGCAGCGAGAAGGAAATAGCCCGATAAATGAAAGCTCCCGACTGACTAAAGCTAAGGACGTCATCTAATCGAGCATCCTCGCAGCGGGCTGTGATGTGACCGGTACAGTAACACAGTGACAGTAGCGACCGAAGCGAGGACAGTGCCGAGCTGACGGTGGACCCTCTCTCTCGCCATGTGCCTCAAGCGAACTGGCTGGTTTCTGTTCTTCAAACTGCTACTTTTCCAAACCCTTCTCGTGTGGTGTAACGCTAAACTCATATCCGTCAACAACAATAACTTCTACAATGGCGGAGTCTTCTCAGACAACTATAATAACAAAAAGATTATCGTCGATCCGCTTCTTACGAACGACGTTCGTTCCTTTGTCGAGTTCGGGTCTCCGCCGCCCGCGAGCCGACTCTCACTCTCGGGGGGCTCTCCGGCAGGCGCCGGCTCCGCTGACGCGAGCCGCGACCGAGAGGCACTTTCAGGTCAGTGTCTTTATTACTATTAAACTGTACTTTATACATACATTCTACTTGTACATATGAAGGAACTAAAGGGGATAGAGAAGATAGAAGGATGTGAGAGTGAAAATGTTGGATTGTGAAGAATGAGCTAAGTAGAGAATAGAGTATATAAGAGAAGTAGGGAAGGTGCAGTATTTTGTAAAGATCTCGATAAAGTAAGAGAGTAAAACTAATAAAACATCGTGTAAGATGTAAAACATTTTGGACCTTGAACCACTTTCTGAGGTTGGTTACACTACACACTCAAGATAATCTCTACCTACACTACGACTACGAGCCATGCGGCCTTTTATCTTTCCCTGCATAATGAGTTGTTGAAGATCATATTTTTAAGAAAATATCATATTATTGTGGACGATGTGTCAAAGTAAGTACAAAGTATATAGTTTTCCTTGATAGTTTGTTATTAGTTCTCTTGACTTATTTATGCGTCTTAACATATCTTCATTAGTAATGTGGTGGGGCGAGGTGTTGAGGCGGAACCAGTAGCAGTGGTAATGTTTTTCTTATTTTCTCCCTCAGAGCACAAATAATTGCATCGGTCCTTAAAACTGCGCGAGAGATTGTATGCGCTCAGCGAGATCCAAACATAGACGGAACACGGATCTGTGAAGGAGGCTCTTCCACAATGAATTCTGAATGAGAAGTCGGTGTGCGCCGCCGTTATCTCCGCTTGTGATGTAATGAATGTAAACATTACATAAAAAGCATTATATCATTACGGAGCGCTGAGTACACATCACTCTTATCACAGCAGTGACGTCACTCGGCATAGCTTGACCCAGTCACCGGTCTCCAGCTGCTGGTGTCCCATTACTCTCGTCGGCACTTCGCATCCCTCGTCGTGGTGAAACTCTTCTTCTTCCCATCTCGTGACACCTAGATGGCCAGGAAAGTGCAGATCAGATCGGTACAGTGCGGCCACGGTGAGATGCTCACTCAGACGGGTGTGCAGTCTCAGTCTCGCGCGGCAGAGAGCCGAGTGTACCGGGTGCTTTCCTCGTGCTAGGTTCTCCTCCCGCTGCCGAGTTCTAATTCTACTACCGAGTCCGATGAGCTGCCACCGTGAACTCCGCGTGTCTCTCGCACAGTGGGTGACCTCTGCCGGTGGAAGTTCCACATAAGGAAATATGCACAGTTGCGAATGTGTCAGCGCTGCGATTCTTATTCCATAAATAATATTATATATTAGATATACAAGACCGCGTCCTACAAACCTACTCTACTGTCGGATCATATTTTGTAAGAATGGGCGCGAGGTAAGCTTTAAGTGAATCCGATTCATTTCAATCCACTAAATCTTTTAAACATTTAGCGAATTGCAAAGTCGGAGGCGACAATGATTAGAGATATTATTTGTTCCATAACATCCGAGTACGGACGGCCCAAGAAAGTGAACTGATTTCGAGTGTCGCTGTGTTGGTTAATTTCCTCGCGGCATTGAACCTGAGAGCGGGCGGGAGCAGGTGTGCAGGTGTGCAGGTGTGCGGGTGTGCGCTGGTGGCGAGATAACACCGCGCGGGCGGCCGACATAACTAATTATCAGATAACTCTCTTTACTCACTCTCGGATCTCACCCTGAGCGCCGAGTGCACGCGTCTGTAAGTCTGTACACATAAACAGAGATGAGGTTGGAAAGTAACCGACACCGTCTATCCTTCTCCCTTAACCATATTGTAAACAAATTGTCTGTGCACACTTTCTACTTCGGATTACAAGAGTCCGCGGGTAAATCGAAAGCGAACTAGACATGTCTGAGATTTAGTTCAAATAAAACAGTAATTGGGAGTGAACAGTTGCGAGTCGAACAATTGCGCTGTTCGAAGAATACCAACTTCTCAATTCACACCAGTATCATATTACAACATTAAGTTTCATCAAATACTCACAATGAAGCATAAATTGAGTACGAGCTTTGGTCAATCCTCCCACATGTTTCTTCACCTAAACCCCACGACATTCTTCTATTCACACATCAATGTAAAGCCTATATTTTATTTTTAAAACTGATATTGGTCAATAAAGAAACTGAACAAGGATTTATTAAAATGGCACATGCTTGGCAACAGGTTATATAGACTGAAAGATGGAATCCTTCTGTTGAAATCAAATGCCGCATTGCGCGAGCTCGTGCAACCTTTATCCGCATGAAAAATATGTTTTGTAGTCATGATCTCAATCTTAAACTGCGAATGAGAATGGTCAGATACTGTGTGCTCTCGATTTCATGGCGACTTGAAACATTTGAGATATGGATCTAGATAGGTAGATTTTACATGTTCTTAGCTCCGAAACTATACAACACACTCAGTACCAACTGGAAATCGTTTAATTCCAATAAGATTACACAAATATGGACCCAATATATGATCCAATCAGGTAGAGATGAATCAGAAGCATGGCTATCCAACATTCTAATATCATTTATACAATACTAATAATTCACTAGTCCTACAACACTCCCACTACATATTTTTTATTTTTTTATTTCTCTTTTTATTCCTGTCGATGATTTAAATAACACCACAACAGCACGAAAAAAAACTGGCTACTTTAACACAGAGTTCAGTCTAGCAAAGTAGCCAGGACAACGCTGTATATATCAGAGGTGAAGTCTGCTCCATCCCACACAATTAACTACGAGTATTAATTGTGTCTTATGTTTATTATGTTATAATATATTCCCCTCTATTAGAACAAAAATATGTATGTCATCTAATAAATAAATAAATCTACAGAAGAATACTTAAAACTAGCTGGACGGATAGAGTTGCGAATGAAGATATCACGGTTCGGATGAATAAAGAAAAAGTATTTAACAAAAAGAATATATGATAAAAAATAAAAATGAATAAAAACTTCAACATCTCGGACATATAATGAGACATCTGGAGAAGTTCGAGATCTTGCAACTCATAATTCATCGAAGATTGCTGGAAATCGGAGTCCTGGAAGAAGGAGAACATCGTGGCTGAAGAACCCGAGGCAATAGTTTGGCCAATCTACAATAGAGCTTTTGCGGGCCGCAATAAACAAAGTGATGACAGCCAATATTCGTTGAACGGATAAGGCACAAGAAGGGAAAGAATGTATCGTACATTTAAAACCTTTATGAATAGATAGGATTGACAAAATAAATAGTTGCGAGTGAGTAGTTGTGAGTAAAACGGTTGCGAGTGAAAGCGTTGCGAGCAGACAATCCTACGGCGAGCAGACAATCCTACGACAAGCACAACAATTAAATAAAAGTTAAAAATTATTATATTTATAATATTATGCACCTCTTCGAATTTAGGTTGGTAGCCATGAACATGATACAAATCGTCCCCAAACCTTCGGGAGATTTTTTTATGTCGATCTCGCTTCTGCTGTTTCGATAAACCTGTACCGTATCATGTTTATATTATTTCAATAAAGAAAACGTGAAATTCTGGTTCTTTAATTGTTGACCACGGTTATATGCGAAATGAATTTGTATTAGACTAAAGCTACTACAAAATTTAAAATATTGTCATTATTGGAGGCAACAATCAAAAGTTCTAAATACACTTTATAAGTAGCCATCGGGACATCAGCTAACAGCTAACGTGAAGAGCGAGGGCAATGTTCAAGATTAGCTCGTACAATGTACAACATAATGCGACTAACCATGATCGGCGCGAGCTTACTGACTACTGGCCACGAATACTGGGCGGGCTCGCGGCCCGGGGTAGGGCTAGTGCACCGAATGGGCTCGTAGTACTGCTTCGCTTTCATCATTTTTCATTCACTCTAATTGGTTCATCGTCATCCAATTTTAAAACGAAATTTCCCAATTAACTAGAATTCTTCCACCTCTAACTTTATTTGACTAAACATGTCTATCGTGTTGCTATGCCGATGATGGCTATTTTCAGACAACTACGGTCCATCTTTACATCAACTGAAGGCCACCGTCACTTCATTGTTCCGATAATTTTGGAAACGATTTCGCTTTTTTATTGATTTTAAGAGTTATTTAAAATATATATTATTTCAAAATATCGTTCGTTACATAGTTTAGCTCGTTTGCTTATTTGCGATGACAATTCATCGTAAATGACTTCACCAAATGGATTATTAGCCGCGGCACGCCTCCGTGCATCGCTCGAGGTTCTGCTCGTTTTCTCCCGCGGTGTATGGCTGAGTTGTGTAATCAGTGTATACCAGGCAAACATGTTTTTCACGAACTGTAAAATGTTCCATACAACTTTAATATGTAGGACTCAGAATCTAGGATCGTTGAGAATATCCAGAGAGAGGGAGAATTCTGGACCATTCTACCGTCAATCTTTTGTATAACGTTCTTGTTTCCTGAATTGGTTTAAGATTTATATCAATATAAAATACTTATACATAATATATCAATTAACTTTATGACCTCCCTACCTTGTACACCCACATCATAACATTTATTTAAATCAATTTTAGAATTTACATCTTAATTTTAGCAAAAGTGTTTATTTCCTTAATAATGTATATGATAATAATATCCGTGGGGATCTAGCATTTGATATCGCAGAAGGACGCCTTAGCTCAATTTATAGAAAATGTGACACGTCCCCTTTTTCGGATAGAGATATCATCGCTAGAACCATTTTCGTGATTTAATTATGTGTAATTCTACCTTCGAGACGGTCTGTTTAATTATGTGTAATTCTACCGTGGAGACTATCTGTTTACGTAAATAAATAAAGTATGCGACCGGCGTTAAACCCTTTTTAGGATGTACGAAGGCTTTTTGTTTGATGTAATTCCAAACCATATACGTCTGCCCGGGCGGAGCGGCTCGGCGCTGCTGCCTCCAGCCTCCAGCCTCCAGCCTGCAGCCTGCTGGCGAGTGGGCGCTCAGTGCACAGCGCGAAGGCTGCCTTTTCTCTCCATACTCACATATACAATCCGAACCATCCGACAGCGGACCCCGCCATCCGCTAGATAATGATTTTACTTATATCTTTATTCGAGCTTTCTCGTCTAGCAAATCCGTTATTTATTCTCATATAGCGATGTGTCGGGAAGACTCTCCGGGTTGCCGCCGAGTTCGCCTTCGACGGCGCTAGCGATGCCACGATTGCAGTAGTATTGCCTAGCAGCCGCGAATCCGAAGATCAGGCTATCGCTGCACAAACATGAGTTGTTGGTTCAGGTGGAGTTGCGCGACTGTATCCATGCGCGACGTTCAGGATTGACGGCCTCGGCTCGGCAGTCTGATCTCTATCACTCCGACAAATTATTTGAACAATAAAATGGTTATCGCCAATTAATTTACTAATCAAAACTGTGCCGAATTCTCGATAACCGGAGTATATAGTGGAGAACACCGGACAGGGTTCGGTCCGAAATGCCGGTAACCGAACCAGATCCCGCACCCGACACCGTCCACGTCAAATTATTTATCCTTCATTTCACCTACCTGACGGCACCTAACGGCGGGTTCCATCCTTGAAGGATTCAAATAAATATAGATAAGTATTTGGTTGTTCAAAGTGAGGTCGGATGATGCGATACTCGCGGTCAATGTTAACATTAGTCGTGTCGCTCTGTCACATCCTATACTCTAGTCTTTACTCTAGTCACTCTCTTACATGGAGATTGGGATATTCTGAATTAGTGATATTTCTCTTTAATTCTTCGTACATACGATTCTATATTCGCGGCCTACCACCTTCACCGGCCTGTCCTCTCGGAGCAGCTCTAACTTCTTCCGACGCCTACAATAACCATATAATAAGCTACCGTGTTCATATCTCACACAAACTAATATGAACTCCGAGTCTGTGTGAAAGGTGAAATTGCCGAGTACGAGGCAAACAGAAGACCAAAAACTGCTTACTTTAATAAAGCACAGAATTTTGTTCATTCTGACTAATCTACGGCCAAAATCTTCGATTGAGTTATTTAATTTTAGCTTCAGCATATAAAAACTAGAGACAAAATATATAATAGCGCAAGTTTTATTCGACCTTTTTGTTTCATCGGTCCCGCCACTCGGCAGAGCTGTACGATGGCGAGGTACAGTAGGCACCGTAGAACCTGGACAGCTTCGACAGTTGAATCACTATTTTCAGCGACTGTGTGACTGTGAGGCGCACTGTGTGTACATCTCGGTGGAGCGTACCGCACAAAAGCCAAAATTATCCAAAATATTAAAACAACCAACTAAATTTAACTACAAGTCCCATTCTAAAATTTTTTATTTTTATAATTTTGTATCATCAGGTAACAATTTAAGTTAGGTACTAAATTTATTTAAAAATGATATTGATTTTCAATTTTAAAAATAACATAAAATTTAAAGAAACAATAAGACATGTTTTTGATTAGTTGACATATTGAAGAAGAAAATGATATTTTTCGAAATCGGTAGTTTTAATTCATTAAGTGGTTGAAAAAACAAAGAACAATCTAAAAAAAAGCGTTCAGTACTTTAATAAATGAAACAATGTGTTATACTCTAAACTCTTTCAATTCAATAATACAAACAATGAAGAGTATCGTACAAAGTAAGAAGTATTACATAAAAATGAACTAAAGAACAGGACATGCTAACAAACTGATAAACTGAGAGCGTTTTTACACTGAACGTGGAAAGTGGAAAGGGTGAAGAGGGGAGGCAAATGGAATGCTATTGCTGATGTTTTATTAAACATCAGCAATATTCAGAATAATACGATCTCAGAATGCCTAGAAAAGTGGAGAAGCAGAGTCAAGACGGCGGGAGTTCACGGAGACAATGTTAGAATGATTGAGTCGTTTTACGAATTTTCTAAAATACGCTATCGCAGACGGACCGACGAGAATGCTCGACTCGTCAGTGACGTTAGGTGAGTAACAGGGCCTCCAATATCGGGTCAATATTAAATAGGCACGTTTAGTAAATGAGTTCCAAGACCGCTATTTTGGTGCACATGTCATACTTACGCGCTCAACCAGAACTTCGCTGATCGATTTGTGGTTGAGACCAAACC